>CAUYRT010021445.1:0-21647 GCA_963574885.1 Lepilemur ruficaudatus | reverse complement strand
TAAACTCTAAGAGGGGTTATCATTATTATTTTTATTTATTTATGTTTTTTCTTTGAGACAGTCTCATTCTGTTGCCCAGGCTAGAGTGAGTGCCGTGGCGTCAGCCTAGCTCACAGCAACCTCAAACTCCTGGGCTCAAGCGATCCTCCTGCCTCAGCCTCCGAAGTAGCTGGGACTACAGGCATGCACTACCATGCCTGGCTAAGTTTTTCTATATATTTTTAGTTGGCCAATTAATTTCTTTCTATTTTTAGTAGAGACAGGGTCTCGCTCTTGCTCAGGCTGGTTTCGAATTCCTGACCTTGAGCAATCTGCCCGCCTCGGCCTCCCAGAGTGCTGGGATTACAGGCGTGAGCCACCACGCCCGGCCTAAGAGGGGTTATTATTAAAATTGTTTCCCATTAAATAGTGCCCACACTTATAGTTGCTCTTGAAATTTTTCAGAAATTAAATCAATATATTGTCTTTTCGTTTTCTTGAAGTCAGAAACTCAGAGCAGTCATAGTGTGGAGCTGTAGAGTACATGCCTGTTGTGTATTTATATTTATACTGGAATCTTAAGAAATAACAATTTAAGGCCATCTATCTGAGCACTGTCAATTAGAAATATGTGATCCACAAATCTCACTAATTTATAATAGTAGCCATATTAAAAAAGTAAAAATAGGTAAAATGTTAATGTATTTTATTTACTTAACCCAAGATATCTAAAATACTATCCTTTTAACTTCATCAATTTAGAAAATTGAGATATTTTACAGTCCTTTTTCATACTAAATCTTTGAAATCCATTTACAGAATGTCTGAATTTGGAAAAGTCACTATTTAGGTGTTCCATAGCCACATACAGCTAGTGGCTACTATATTGATTGAACAGTGTGAATCTAGGTTGCTGAGGCAGGAACTATACTTATGACTCAGTTATGTGTTTTTCCAGAGGAGCTTTATTTTTTGGTTGATTATACAGGTACTGATTTTCATTTCACAGGCAGATATGCAGTCATAGAGTCCTAGGTTACAAATGGAACATTAAACTCAAAGTGAGCATATCAAATCATTTCAAGTGATTTCAACTTACATGAATGAATCAACAGACACTTGGACCCTTAACATACGCTCAGCAGTGAGAAAGACTGAGTACTCTGCCCTTCAAGGTGAAGGCGGAGAAATATCTAGCAGACACGGTAGAAGAGGGAACCAAAAATACAAATTCTACACAAACCTAACTTAAAATTACCAAGAGAATATATACTACATTCTATGAGGAATATAATAAGTAGACTCTTGTCTGGACATGTAGAAGATAATCTTCTAATTGTACTTCTTTCTCCAAATCATTACCTCTCCTTCCCAGCCCTCTAAATTCCATATCTAATTATGTCATTTCCATGTGACAGAATAACGGATGGCCTCTAATTGCCTGTAAGGTAATGTTCAAAATAAAACAAAGCAAAATATCTCCCCTCTCCCACCCAAACATCTTGGCACGACATTTAAGGCCCTTTGTCTTCTGTTTTTTTCTGACCTACTTGCCAACCACTCTATGCTACTTGTTATTCCTCGAATATATCAGGAATTTTCTACTTCCATTAAAATTTCTACTGTGTCACCTCCTTCTGGAACAAATCGTCTCTTTTCTGCATATCATATCCTTCAAGTCTAAGCTCAAAAGTCACTTTCTAGCCTGTATTGCTTTTGATTCTCTACCTTCTAAAGGCTGAATTAATAATTCTCTTTTCTAGTTACAAATGATTGCTTTCCAAGAACATACTTTGTATTAAAAGCTATTTAGATGCCTAGTCTGGGTCAGGCAAAGTACAGGGTGAGCCTGAAACATCTTGTTCCAGAAAGCCAGAGAGTGCTCAAAAACCAACTTAGACTTGTCAAAAGGACACAAGGGCTGGGACAAATTTGAGGCACTTAGGGATAGAAAAGAATGCTTAGAGAAATGCATTACAACATAGTGAATAATAAAAATATCTCCAGAGGCAGGGTAGAGAGAGAGAGAAATCTCTTCTTTACAGAAGAATACCAACTACTAAAGGAAGGAATGGCAGAATTAGAGGATTAGAAAGGTACCATTTTGCAGCCACCAGTGTAATAACTGGTTCAGGCAAGAACCATCAATGGATGCTAAAACCACTGGGTGAAATGTTGGAGAACAGGATATCATGCAGTTTCAAAGCACCACTCCATGTATTACCTTTAATTTCAAAAGAAAAAGGGTGTTAGATCTTGTTAATGTCACCATCTTAGGCAAATGAGCAAACTAAGCATCACCAACAAATGGACAAACCAGTATCATGTGCCTCCTGATATGATGCTAGGCATGAACACAACGTCACCTATGTAATCATCTTTGCCAAAGGTGCTTGACCTGGATCTAATCACCGGGAAACAGTCAGACAAATGCAGAAAATGGGGCAGTTGACAAGTCAGCTGGCCTGGGCCCTTCAAAACTGTCAGTGTCATGAAAGACCAAAAAAGCAGAAGGACTTTTCTAGATTAAAAGAGGTTAAACAGACATGGCAACTAAATACAATGCATGATTTTTTTTTAGTAGATCCTGGATTTTAAAAGTTATAAAGAGCATCACTGGGCCAACTGGGGAATATGAAAATGGACTGTATATTTTTATTCTTTCAATGTTATATTTTTGGAGTAGATAATGCACTGTGGTCATGTAGGAGAGCGTCCTTATTAAGAGATACAAACTGAAGAATTTCAGGGGTTTAAGATCATCATGTCTTCATGTTATTTTCAAATAGTTCAGAAAGTAAAATACACACATACACATAAAGAAATGCCAATGTAGGACAAATACTAGCAGTTGGTAAATCTCAGTGGAAGGTACACAGATTTTGCTGTACTACTCATTCAGTTTTCCTGTAGGTTTGAACTTTTTCAATATTAAAATCCAGGGAAAGATTTGGCAAAAAAGTCTACAAACTTATGAAGGGAAGTTCTTCCCTCTAGTTCACCTATGTTTTCCCCAAGAGCTGAAACAATGCTGTTACAAGGCATGAAGGAAATGTTCATTGATTTGAAGTGCACCAAAATAAATTCAAATTGAAGAAAACGTGTGCCAGGTTTCGGAAGAAAATTATCTTGTCTGTGCTGCACCTGCATTACAGCTGCTTGGAAGAGCTGGGAAAGAGATCCTTGCACACAGCCTACATGCCGTGAGGGTCTCGCCTTTGTCAACCTACTGAAGCTGGCCAAGGAGAGCCCTCACTTACGCTCACTGATGCAGGAGGACCTGAAAATTAACCTGCATTATCTACCAGAACTTCTCAGTGCCTGGGAAAACGATAAGAGCAAAACTTATTGTTATGCATGTCTCTGATAAGAAGCTGTCAGGCGTGCTTTCTTTTTGGACCTTATCTCTCAAAACCCTGGTCTGCTAAAGACCCTTCCCAAGGTGAGCACTCATCACCTCCCTATCCTGACAACTAATCCTTTCTGGACCTCAAGCGGCCAAGGAAGGGCTATTATAATTCTATTTGAACCAGGCTGCATTTATCTTCATCTCTCTCAGAAGTCACACATTCCCCTTGCCCTTGGATTAGGGCTGGGAGGCATTAGAAAGTTTCTGATGTTCCATTATTCTTCCTTCTCCAAGTTTCCCGTGTTATGACTCAGCCTGCTGCCCACAAAACAGTTAGACCAGGAAAACGCTGTTGCTTGGAGGAATCAGAACTTATGATGCCAGTTAGAAACGTCTACCAAGATCACTTTCAGGTGTTTAGGCTTTTCTAAACTAAACAAAAAAATGTCGTTACTTTTCTTTGTTAAAAAGAACCCCCTAATGCATTTGTCATTAGCATGTTCTGCTCTTAGTAGGCCCCATGTTGCAGTTAAAGAGCCAGTCAGAGCTGTTTTAAGAAAAAAAGGAAAGCTTACTGGGCTTATAAAATGAAAATGACAGTCCAAATCCATAAAATGTGACCTATTTGCTTTAATTATTCGTGGTGAAATGAATGATCTGTATAGAGCTCGCTGAAAACCTTCAGTGTGGGAAGTCAGTATCGGATCTAATGTGTGTGCAAAGAGGATGACAGAGTCCGAAGGCTGCGCTATTTATCGCCTTCAACTCCTGGGCCCGGCATCGCCTCCTGGAACACTGGCCTGCCCCGACACCACCCACGCAGGGCAAAGCCAACCGAGTCACGGTCATCCCAGGCTGTTGCTGGCTGGCTGTGGGACAGGGAAAGCCATTTTGTGCTGCTGGGCCTCATGCCATTCCTGAAAACGGAGGTGAACTTTTCCATTGTAATATTCTATGACTTTCGCTGAAAGTTCCTCATGTGACCTCAGCATCCATTTGCAAAGCACCAATAATACCTGTCCCCGTTATCTCTAATACAGCTATTGTGAAGATGAACGAGTTACTGGCTGTGAAGGGCTTTGACTTCTCCAGAAAAGTGCTGAAAATTTGTTGTGTTATTATCATCACTTCATCTGCACTGAGGATGCTTAAAAGTGGCATTTGTGTCTATCCTTCAGTGTCAACAGAGATTATTATAAGTACATCAAACAGATGGGAATGGCAAAGAAAAGTGAAGGAAAAAAAGAATATGCTGGGTAGCATAGTATAATTACTTAACATCAATCTCAAACCTGCAGGTGATATCCACACAAAATAAGCTAAAAAGAGGCATAATCCATGCCCTTTTAGAATTTACCAGTCAAATCAGATAACTCCAAACAGACAGGTAAATAAAAAAAGCATGAAAACACTGTGCTTGAGAAAAGGCATTAATGTATTGGGAGGAATAAGCAGTAATAAAGAACTATTATAGGATGCAGTACCTCTTCCTTAGACCCTGGGAATGAGGGAAGAGATCTGGAAAATGAAATGGGTGGAGACAGAAAAAGTTGGTAGCACCACCAAAAAACGTGCTTGGAAGGACATTACTCATTTGAATAAGATTTGATTAAGTCACTCTATTACCCGCCTATATGCATGGGCATATTTTCCCAGTTGTGATCAAGGTACGTAGCTTGAAGTGTGAACTTGCCCCTTACGTATTTAAGTTAAGCAATTTTTCTGTATGATGACTTGTATCTGTTGTAACAAGAAGGCTATATGCTTAATTGGTAAAGGCACCTACTAATCTTATTAACTGTATAGATTTCAACTGGCTGCATTATATGATGTAGGATCGGGATTAAAGTTGTCACCTTAAATATAGATCAGTTGGTCAAAGTGTGGAAATCATGGAGGTCAATGACACATTTTGGCTTGTGACATCTGAAGAAATACCCAGAGGTACCCGTGGAAGTAAAGTCAGGTGGCTCTACAAGGGGAAGAAGGCTGGTAAATCTATTTGACAAGCCACTGTTGCTGACCTTGGATGCCACATCAGACAAAAATGTTTTCTGAAATAGATTTCTTACAGTTTTTCAATGCCAAGCTAATATTAAGTAATGTATGTTATATAAGTTTGATGAAATACAATGTAGTCATTAAAGATGAAGACTGTACAGCAATACAGAAAAATTGCTTAACTTAAATAGGCAAGGGGCAAGTTCACACTTCAAGCTACGTACCTTGATCACAACTGGGAAAATATGCCCATGCATATATATTTAAACTTTCTTACAATATTTTTTAACAAATGAAATAACAAAAATAGAATGGCATGGATTTTCATATAAACCATGTGAAGAAGGAACACCTCCTTAAGTCAAAGAGGAGGACCACTTTGGAGAAATGTTTCCAAATTCTGAGCACAAGGTACTCATATGTTAGGTTACGATGAGGGCATTTTCAAAAATATCTATTATCATGTATATGTACACCCCCCCCCGCCAACAAAAACCACACACACCAATATATCTCTATAAATCTTACCATTTCTACCACCACGGAAGAATTAGAAAAACCATTGCACATACTGAGAACTCTCAGGAGTGAAGGTTAAGTACCATTAGAAGTTGATTTTCCATTTATTTATGGTTGGGAAGATCTAGTCAAGTTAAGAACTCTGAGTCCTTGAATTTATAAAAAGCCTTTGAAATTCTGAATGATTTGCCATGTAAATCCCTGTGAGATCCTGGCTCAATCTTGATTAATTCAGCCAGACCAACTGACCCACTCAGGCGATCCCTTGCTGAAGAAATGCCCGCTCCTCTCTGGAAGGCATTGCCCTGCTGCCTGCGTCCCTGCCGGGTTCCCTGTTTTCCTCTTTGGCTCCACCACCTACTTTAGAGTCCCTGTCACGATGAATACCTGTCCCCTCCAGCTCCTCCAGAGCTCCAGGCCACCCTCCTGCTCTAGCCCCGCCCCGCGGTCCATGCTTTCCCCCACCAGGAACATCAGTGTGACGTGACTTCAGCTCCTTCAGTGACAGAAGATCTTTCTGATAACCTCAGCCTGAAACTGCGACACTCTTGAAAACGAAATCCCAATGGTCACTGTGGCTTTTCATTGCCTTGTTGGAAAATATTTATCACACAGAAATAGTAGATGGATATTTACGATCAAGCAGAGTTCATTAAATCATGTGTCTGTTTTTAGAGCAGAATTTCATTTGGTGAGAGTCTGACCACTGTCTTTTAGGAAAAACAGCATTTGATTTAGGGTCCAAATGTTCTAATATTAACAGATATGATTTGTTATATCAAAGGTAATGAAGCAATGTCTTAGACTTTGTCCATAAACCTATAAATATATACGCTTGCTCCTAGTATATTTCATCATGACCTATTTTCATTTTTAATTTCCCCTTACTGATATACAATAATAATATTTCATGTTAGGAATAGCTGGCATCTTACTGTATGAATATTCTAACGAGTATGAAAATATTAGCCATTCTTGTGAACAAGTAACTTTAATTCACAATTAATGTATTTTCCCTCCTGCTCTGGCTACAGTAATCCATTGTTCAATATTCATACCATGGATCTTTTCCTGATGACAGCCTGAGCTTCTCTTTTTTTTGATGAACCTTCTTTGCATTAACTATTTGTATGCAAAGTTGCATATTATTCCAGCCTCAAATTTGTGACCTTATATTTAGCATTATATTAATACTATATCACTGTGAAGAGGTGGCATGTATCTTATACATTAAATATTTAAGTATCTTTTTCTCCCGACTATGCTCCTTGTGGGCATAAATATGACTTGGTCTAACTTCTTTTATTACAGAATTTCTAATCTGGAAGGGACCTTATCTATACCTAGTTCAGGGGTTTAGCACAGACAAAAATAAAACTTGCTACCCTTTAACCAATTAGGAGTGCCGGGCTCAGGGTTCTACTCACCTGGCTTTACCTCACTCCCAAACCAAGTGGCCACAGGGGACTGGATAGGTAGGTCTTTAGGCCTTCCAAGAATGTAGTTCAAGGGCCATTGGTCTAATATCCAACCACTGTATTTCAAGAAGGGAGAAACAAATCCAAGATACCTTATTGAGCTAGGGACAGCTCACAGCACCAGAATCCAGGTCTCCTGACTTGTAGCTCAGCGTGTCAAGCTATAGGCCTTCACACATTGGTAGGTTCCGAGAACTATTTTTGGGTTAGCTGATCAAAGTTAAAAGACTGAAGCTACATATTGAATATTTAAATTGTTTGAAAATGTGGCTGTGTTATCTAATTTTTTTCTAAAGCTTAGTGATTCTTATAGATTAACTAATGTCATAGGTTTCAGGCCAGGGAGTTCTCATCCCTGATTTTTGAGAAAGCTACAGGTGATGGGTCTCAGACAGAAAGCACTTAACTGTGAAGCACTTTGTAGTGAATTTTCTTCTTTAGAAAATGTCCCAGTACTATTTATAAACCACCGTTTATAGGGGTGTTTCTCTTGTTGTCAGTGTCAGCCACTGTTTAATTAAGAAGTATTAACAGTCTAGACAAGAAGGAAAGAGGAAATGATCAAACAGGCTTAGCTGCTAGGATGCGGTTCAATACTTGGCTTTTAGTAAAAAGATTTTTGCTATTAGATAAAAATTAGAGGTGAAATTTCAGTTAATCCGCTTTCATTTTTAATATGGGAAGATTATTTCATGGTATAGAAGGCTTTACTTGTAATTCTAGGGAAATAGAGAAGATGAAAAAAAACTTCATCCGTTATGAATGACTATATTTGCAACTGAAAGAATATCAATATGTCTGATACCAATTATACCAAACACAAGAGATGATTATGAAATTTTTATGTAGAAAAAATGTTTAATTTAGAGAGAAGGATGGAGAAAATTTTATATTGTTTTTATATTATAAAAGATCATTCCTTAAAAGCTGAGTTGTACCATTCGTACAAGCTAAGATTATATCAAAGCTGCAAGGTAGGAAGTCAAATTTTTTTTGACATGATATAGACAAATTTACAACTTTAATCAATTTGGTAAAAAAATCTTTACTAAAATTGAACTAATTTTTTAAAAACCTGTTAAATCACATGTATGTATAAAAATAGCTTGAGACTATCTTTTCTATATTCTTAATTAAGAAATAAACAATCCCATACACTCCCGGCAAGTATCTAGGTTGACAGGCATGGAAGATCCCTGGCTTTTCCTTGTTCCTTTGATGTCACCTGTGGGATCTAGATGCTGATAGTTGTTGGGCGGTAGCGTGGGGGTGCACACCTCTGATTCAGGTCCTCGTGGCACCTTGTTGAAAAGCAGAGTCTCAGCTACTCATTTTGGTTCAATCAGTATTAGATGGAACATCTTACCCCACACTCTTGATAGCTCAACTATGACTTCTCACCTTTTTACTCTTAATCAAAGACATTTTTTTCAAGAAGCAATCTGGGGAAGCAGATATCACTTCCCTTATTCTTCCTACAACATCTGAACTATCTGAAGAAACGTGACAGTCACCAAGATGCCCTTTTAGTCTTATGCTGGTGAATCCCTTGCTCCGGAAATGGGGACACAGTTGTAATGTCTCGCTCTTCTATACTTTGCTTGGTGGTGACTACATGCTGCCCTCTCCTTGGGCACTTGAGGCCATCTGATGGATCTGGAATGATAGCTGTCTTTGATTTGGCCTTGGGGTAGCTTCACCTATGAATAGTGGCCATGAGCCTCTTACGCCTTATTCTGTTAGTGCTGGAGTATCCTATCCCATCTTCCCCTCTCTGATGGAGGGGCAGGGACGTCTGTCTCCTCTCCTCTGAATCAAAGGGGCATCCCTTACAGTATGTGCCAGAGGCCTGTGGATGGATGCCAAGGTGTCGTAGGTATTTTTTGTTGTAAGCATTAATTGGACTGACAAGATCTATTTGGACTCTTTCCTTCTCATCTAAGAGATATGTTTAGATGTATGCATGGCAACATACATTAGGCAACAACAGGCATGAGCATCCTCCAGATTCTAGGCATGATTTCAGGCATCTGGGCACCCCTCTGCCTCTGATATGGGGCCTGGTGCACCTTCTTCCTGATACCCTCCTAGGCATTTCGCCTGAGAGAGTTAGAGATCTCTTCTTGATTCAGGACTGAAATGTGCTTCGACATACTAACAACTTTTACTTACTAAATTCCGTTTCAGCAGGTTTTTTTTTTTTTTCCCTTAAGAGACAGGGTCTCACTCTATTGTCTAGGCCAGAGTGCAGTGGCATCATCATAGCTCACTGCAGCCTCAAATTCCTGGGCTCAAGCAAGCTTCTTGCCTCAGCCTCCAAGTGGCTGGGACTACAGGCATTCAGCAGATCTTTATCTTCCTATGTTGCCCCAGTATTTTACATTTTTGAATCAAAGAGGAATAGATTCTTTAAAAATTCTGCCACGAATTCAGGTTGCTTTTTTTAAATAGTAGTTTTGTACAGCTCTTATAATATACAATGCAAGAATGGTGGTATGTTTTAGGATTAGATAATGTATCTTAATGATTTTATATGTCATGAAAAAAAATCTGTAAAATCAACATAAAAAAGCTAGCTTTACTTTTTTTTTTTTTTAAGTCTCATGTATTAGTCATATTGAAGTTTATTAGATAGATATCTACCAGGCTTGGTGCTGTAAGCTCATGATCCTCAAATGCAGAACTTTAATGCACCACTAAATTAATATACTGGTACACTCTGCAGGCAAAGGCATTACATTTTTAACAGTGCAATTGACTGCACGTGGTTCAACCTTCAAACATATTGCTTATGAAAAATTGCAAAGGACACATTTTGGTATGGGTTATTTGTCACTGGTTTCTAAAATGCTAAGATAGAAGGATCTACTTTCTTTTTTGAAACCCAGTATGCAAGAGGATTTACTTAGCCTAGAAAATAGTTAAGAGGCTAATAAGAAAATACAAAAATTAAGAGACTAACTTATGGCCGAGGTCCATGATAGCTAATTTATGACATTTGGGATTTAAGAGATGATGATAATTACAAAGGCAAAGAAAAAATTACACCCTATAGGATGCTTGAAATCTCTGTGTCTTTCTACTACCTTGAAATTTTTTTTAACATTTTGTAAAAATGATGAAACAGGCCACGTTACTATAATCAATGTAGACATTCAGATGCTTTATTATGTACAAGAGGAATTCTTAAGGGTAAAGTGGGCAGTTCTATACAGAGTTTGAAAAAAATTCTTATAATTGTGTTGATCTCTTTTTAGTACAAAATTTATTGTGTAAATTCTGACAACATTACATGTAATGTTTTATGTTTATTAAATAAAGAGTCATGGGTTTAACAAAGGTAAGAAACATTGGAAAAAGCAGGTATTGAATAAGAACATTGAAAGTGCTACTCCAATCACTGTACTACTAATTCGTTGCAATAACAGACTTGCCAAGTTCCATATTTCAAGACTCTGACATTATAACAAATATTGGCAGGGCTTCTGGGTAGAATTAAGGGCTCAGTATGTGTGCAAATTTAGGGCCTTGGTATTATGAGCAAAGAACTTTATTAAAACGAATGAAGGCTATTTTTCAATTCTACTAGGACTGTTCTCAATTAGTAGAATATAGTTTGCCAATTAGAGAAGCTCCATTCAAGCCAGGAAATCCCCTAAAGGTACCTCCCTAATTGTTTACATTAAACAAATGTGTTAATATTAAAAATATTATATCTATAGTTTACTACTCAAATCACATAAGCCCAGAGAGACCAGGTTTTACTCTATTATACCTGTATATTTAGCATAGTACTTAGTACATAGTGGACTTAAATATTTGTTGAATGAATAAATATCTGAGTTAAAAGAACAACACAAAGACTAAGAATGACTTTGGTATCTATAAAAAACAAAAAAAATATCTGACCTGAAACTGGATGTCTGCTCTGCAAACATCCATCCAGGCCCTGCGTCTAGATCTCAGATAATTCACCCAGCCAGCCAGGACACAGGCAAACCTACACTCCTTTGGTGTTTATTCTCCTTAAGCTCCCTGGTCAGGCATCTCTGAGGGACTTCAAAAGAGATCCGTTTCCTAGAACGCAGCACTTCCTGAATTGGTTATTACCGATTGAAGCATGCCAAGCCCAGGTTTTCCAGAACTTATTTAATATTGCTCCTAGACCACCTTACACGGCGGTGTCCAGAAGCATAACCCTCAAGGGTTAGACCCTTCCCTCCCATGCTCCCCTTTTCATCTGTCTCCCTACGCTTTGAGATCACGGGCAACTTCAGATGACCTTTGTTTGACCCTGAAAGTACCGCACGGTGTTTCTGATGCCATTTTAGCACGACACTAATGTAAAAGTTGTGGTTCTTTACAGCTGGATATCAAGGTGTTTCCTCACTAGATGTAAAAAGCACTTTCTAAGAGGCTCGGTGGTTTTACTACTGTTGGAAACATCCCATTAAATTTTCTTATCAGGCCATAAGGAAAAGAGAAATTCATTATGTGAAGAGGGACAAGGCAAAGGTTTACAATATAATCAATCAATGGTAATACACCCTTGTTTCTCTTATCAGGCAAACTGCCCCTCAAGTATTTTATAGGAACAAGGAGATTTCTGGAATCCTAACAAATAATCCTAAAAATATGCACACTTTGACATACCATTAATCCTAACATTTATCATGCCTTATGGTTAAACATTTGTAAGGTTAAATTCTCCTTAAACTCTCTTAAGCCTGTAAACTGCTAGTATGAATAACAGGTAGGTTTATTATGGGTTTAGACAGCTCTGAGGGGCAATTATTGAGTGTTTCAGGTCAATGTCTTGCACTCTTCAAATGTTGCAACTCCAGATTTGAAAAAGAAATTTGCAACATGAGGGACACAGTGGCTACTTCTTAGATCAATGAAAATGACAGAATGCTGGATTCAAGTCTGTCCTAGGTAGCTGTGCCAGCTTAGGCAAGTCACGTATTCTTTCCGAACCTGAGTATAAATGTGCAACATAAAAAGTCTGTGTGCGGTGATTTCTTAAGTCTCTATCTTCTAGTCCATGGGTTTGAGAGATCCCAGTCTGGGTTTATGTCATCCATGGCTCAAAATGAAGGGATGCAGTTTCTTGATTTTTTCCTTTACTGTACAGCTTAAAATTACATTTTAATTCCATAAATCCTATTCCCACAAATTCCCTTACCTCCATTCTATTATTATTTCCTGCATTTCTTCTGTCAAGTTCTGTATTCTTTTAACTAAGGGAACAATGAATTCTAAATAGAAGATCATTTTAAGTTTCAATAATAAAGTGGTAAGAAACTGAATCTACAAATGGACAATGGCACGGCCATATAAAAAATGCAGTTCTCACGCGTAAACTGCAAAAACTTGCCCAGGAAACCAACCCCTGATCTATAACAACCAGTCTAGGAAATGAGCCCACTGTAAGTCTGACTTGTAGGGACTCAGACAACCATTTTTGTTATCAATCCATAAAACCAAACAATAATTTCCATAATGATTGGCTCAAAATGGCCAGGACTCGATTAATAACTGACACTTTCCCTAATTTCTGGCTCCACTTCCAACTTTAAGACCAAGCAGAGAAAGCCGAATGTGCTCCTCTAACCCAGCACACAGGGTGGATGTCTGCTTCCGGGCACACCGGAAGTCTTCTCTTTTTTCCCCACCCCTCTTTCTGCCTTTGAGTCCCTGCCAAAATGAGTCTTCCCTCTGCAACTCTGTATAAATACACTGCTTATTCTCTTTTGGTTGGTCTTCATTTATGTCCACAGTGGGAATACAAAAAGACACAGAGAAAGCACTTTTCAACTAGACCCCCAAGTGGGGCAGTCTTTTTATATTTCCCTAGTTAGTTATTATTTTTAAGTTCTTGGTAGCAACTATTTAAAAACTTATACACTAAAACCTCCTACCCTTCCACATGCCTAATACCTATCCACTTTGAGCACATGACTTTGCTCCCTCTTCTCGGGGAAAAATAGCGCAAGAACTCCCTCAGCATCTTATCGACACTCACTCCAAATCTATAGCCTCTCCCATTCTGTGCCTCCCTTCCTCTGGTGACAAAAGAAAAGTAGCCATCGCTCTGTCCAGGGCTCTGCATCCTGCTGTCCCTTGCCTTCTCGTAGCTTTGACCTACAGATCATTCACCATTCTCTCCTGTATCATCAGACTCTTCTCATCTTCTTATTTCTTTCTACGAGCACTTAGATATGTCCAAGGCTCTTCCATCTTAAACCCTTTTACTCCTTCTCCCTTTCGGTTATCGATCTCTTTCTCTTCCCCACTGCAGAGCCCAAACACTAGAATTACTTGTCTGTTCCTCAATTCATTCTATAATACAAACGCTGCAATGTAGGTTCCACCTCTATTACTCCAGTAAAACTGTACTGACATCACCAGTGACTTCATTTTCCCTAAACACTACGTGTGTCCTCAGTGCCTGGTGTGAGTGACATGTGGTAGAATCCCATTGTTCTGGCTTTCGTAATTTTAAAAATAGCTCTGCATTGGCATATAGCTTCACTTGAATTAAGTTACATGATCTTCACAACCACCTGATGAAGTAGGCATTGTTACTGCCATTCCTATTTTAGAAATTGGGGCTCACAGAGGTTAAATCTCCCCCTGCAGAACACACACCTATTCTTCCTGCCTCTGAGGTAATAACAGTATAGATAGGAGAATACCCTGAAAAATCCTTAGCAGATTCTCTGGCACATGAAAAAGAGCTCAATATATATTATTATTATCTCTCTACCACCTAAAACAGGGTGTGGCACATGGACTCAATAAACACTGCCTGATGAAATGTGCCCAGAGAGGTCATAACAGTGATGCTCAAATAATTACTTTTGTACAGAGCTGTGGCCTGTCGGGGCTTTAAAGGCAAGTAGGGGCATTTTTCCTAAACCTGGAGGCCTCCAGACGGCTCTACCTGGTCACACAGACTTTAGGAAAGAACAAGAAAAAAAATTTTCATTTTTTTTTCTTTCTCCAAAACATTCACTAATCCACTTCTGAAAAGGAAAAAAATTATAGGCAATGTTACTTGGTAATCCCTATTATCTTTTTCAGAAAAGGATTTGCCTTTATCTCATTATGGCAAATATTAGTTTGTAGGTGTGAATAGAGGGGGAGAACAGTGCGGTCTTTTTGTCCTATTATGTATGTGTATAAATATTGAAATTCATGAGATTTAAATTTGAAAATCTGCTACTCTAGGAAAATAAAGTGTAATTATAGAGTTGAACAGAACAAAAGGGGAAATAAGAGCATAGATGTACTGATTTACAATCTTGCCTTCGCTCCCACTGGAATCGATTTATGGCAGAGAGCGGGCTAAAGACAGCTGGCAGAACAATAGGCTGTTAACACAAATTATAAGGAAAGGAACTCCCTTCCAATTTCCAAGGAGCCTTTGGAACTGAGCCAGAGGAGAAAACTGAAGTGAGATACTGTATTTATGCTACGCTGTAACAGTACTCACGTGGTTTTCTAAGCCTTCAACAATCTTTACTAAAATAAAAGCATTAGTGTCTCTTTGTCATTATATCTAAACATTGCTAAATGCATAGGAAAATCCCCAGAAGACAGCTGTCAGTCTGCCAAGATGTCCTTGCCACCTGGGAGATGTCTCTCCTCAGTGTGAGAACAAAGGGATATGACAAGATGCGTGGACACTGTGTGACTTCGATGATGTTGCCCTGAAGGTAGAAAATGACACTGGAACCTGGGGGCGAAAGAGACTCCAGGGAGCAGACAGTTCACTAGGTACAGACTTAGGTGGGCTTCTGGCTTGAAATGCAATACAGGTAAAACGTTTGGCAAGAAACCTGTAAATTAGATAAAAGAAGCTTACAAAGCAAATTTGGAGGGGAAAGGAAAAACAATCGCCCAGATAAACTATCAAAAGCAGGCGGTACAGACAGGTGTGCTGTCTTCCTGGATGCCCTGTCAAGGTCAGGAGGAAGTTCTGCAATTCTCATGAGAGCTGACAGGGAGCGCTCCCCAGAGATTAGGTCCCACGTACCAACAGAGAGCATGTTAAAAAGAATTCTAAGCAACAGAATTCTACATTTTATCATAACAGACTGAATATTACTATTTTATAGTCATAATTCCGGGGATGGGCTCACTGCTGGAAAATAGAAATGGAAGGGTTTCCTTTATTTAAGTGAATACTTTAAAAGATGGGAAAATAGAAAAACTAAAAATTGGAAAGATTGTAAAGCCACCATGTGCTAAATTCAATAAAAAAGGGGGCCTCAAAGCTATGTTTGGAGTAAAGGAGTTGATTTCTGTTGGGAGAAGATGATGTGACATCAACTACTCCCCTCCTACTTGGCTTTCATATTCTTCATCAGAGAAAATGATCTTGTGTGTTGTACACAGGAAGTTGAGCTCAAGGCATAGGATGACATTAAAGTTCTGTTTGCTGCACTCAGATCACTGAAAAGAATTTCCAAGCCAGGCACAGCAGCTCACGCCTGTAGTCCCAGCACTTTGGGAGGCTGAAGCAGGAGGATCACTTGAGCCCAGGAGAGTTTGAGGTTGCAGTGAGCTATGACAACACCACTGCACTCCAGCCTGGGCAATATAGCAAGACCCTGTCTCAAAAAAAAAAAAAAAAAAAGGTGGGGGGGTGGTTTTGGAGCAAGGTGGCCACATAAAAACCTCCAGCAATGTCCCTCTGTACTAACCACAAACTCAACAACTGTCCAGGCCAGCAAGCACGTTCAAGAGAACCAAAAGTCAGGTGAGCGATCATACTACCTGGTTTTAAGGATATCAAGGAAAGAGGCACTGAAGAAGGCAGAAAAGACAATTTCGCATTGCCTACACCACCCCTCCCTAGCAGTGCTGTGCCAGCAGGTCCAGTGAGAGAGAATCTTTGTGCCTGGGGGAGGGAGAGTGAAGTGATTGTGGGACTTTGCACTGAAACTCTCAGGGGAATACAGCACAGGGCAGAACTCTGCCCGTGCCAATGGAGGGACCATTTAGACCAGCCTGTCCAGCGGGAAATCCTCTACCCTGAAACCGAGTTCTGGCTAGCCCAACTACTGGCAGCTAAAAAACAGCCTGGCGCCTGGACTAAAGCCATAAGGCAGTTGGGCCACAAAGGCTGCATCCTTGAGCCATTCCTGCTGGTGTGCTGGCTTGGAGGCAGCCAACTTGGGGTGCATGTTACCCAGTGAGACACCACTGTCGGAGGCCAAGGCAGTGCCTGTGTCACTCCTTCACCAACTCCAGGCAGTGTGGCTGGGGGAGAGTCTTCTTCCAATTGAGGAAAAGAAAGGGAAGAACTCAGAGGACTTTGTTTTGCAACTTGGGTACCAGCTCAGCTACAGTAAAATAAAGTACCAAGCAGATTCCTGAAGCTGCTGAGTCTAGGCCTTAGTTCCTTGACAGCATTCCTGGACCCACACTGAGCCAGAAGGAAACATTCTACCCTGAAAGGACAGAAGTAGTCCTGGCAGGATTCACAACCTACTGACTAAAGAACGCTTGGGCACTGAATAAACAACAGAGGTAGCCAGGCAACAGTTACCATGCGATTTGGGTGAGACTGGGCTGGCTTTAGGTGTGATCTGGTGCTGGTGGCCACGAGGGAGTGCCCACATCACTCTTCCCCCAACTCCAGCAGCCCAGCACAGACAGTGAGGGAAGAGAGTGAGAGATTTTGCCTGGAGATCCAAGGAATCCTCCCGTATTTTACCCAAATGCACCAAGGTGGTACCATCTGAAGTCTACAAGAACCACAGCATTACTGGGCTTGGGGCACCCCCAGTGTTGATATGGATACAGTGACCAAAGACTTAGATCACAACACTAAGTTCCCTTTGAATATCTGGAAAACTTTCCCAAGAAGAACAGGTTCAAACAAGCCCAGACTGCGCAGATTAAATTAAATACCTAACTCTTCAATGCCCAGACATCAGTGAGCATCCACAAACATCAAGAACATCCAGGAAAACAAGACCTCACCAAACTAAATAAGGAACCAGTAACCATTCTGGAGCAATAGAGATTTGAGACCTTTCAAAGAGTTCAAAATAGCTGTCTTGAAGAAGCTCAACAAGGAGATGATGAAAGAAGTTGAGGACACACAAATGGAAAGATATTCATGCCCATGGATTGGAAGAATATTGTTAAAATGTTCATAGTGCCCAAAGCAATCTATATATTCAGTAAAATTCCCATCAAAATACCAATGACATTCTTCACAGAAATAGAAAAAATAATCCTAAAATTTATATTTAATCAAAAGACCCAGAATAGCCAAAGCCATCCTGAGCAAAAAATCAAAAATGGAGGAATCACATTGCCTAACTTCAAATTATACTACAGAGCTACAGTAACCCAAACAGCATGATACTGGCATAAAAACAGACATAGACCACTGAAACAGAATAGAGAACCCAGAAATAATTCCACACATCTGTAGTGAACTTATCTTTGACAAAGGTACCAAGAACATAGAGTAGGGAAAAGACAACCTCTTCAATAAATAGTGCTAGGAAAACTGGATATTTATATGCAAAGAATGAAACTAGGTCCTTTATCTCTTGCCCTATATAAAAATCAAATAAAAATGTATTGAACATTTAAAAATAAGCCCTGAAACTATTAAATTACTAAAAGAAAATGATAAAATGCTTCAAGACGCTGGTCTGGACAAGGATTTCTTGAACAATACCCTCAAAGCAGAGGCAACCAAAGCAAAAATGGACAAATGGGATCACATCAAGGTAAAAAAAAACAAACAAACTGCACAGCAAAGAAAATAATCAACAAAGTGAAGAGAACCCACAGAATGGGAGAAAATATTTGTAATGTACCCATCTGACAAGGGATTAATAACTAGAATATATAAGGAGTTCCAACAACTCAACAGGAAAAAATCAAATAATCTGATTAAGAAAATGAGCAAAAGATCTGAATAGACATTTCTCAAAAGAAAACATACAAATGGCCAACGGGTATATGAAAAAATACTCAACACATCATTAGTCATTAGAGAAATGCAAATCAAAATTACCATGAGATATTATCTTACCCCAGTTAAAATGGCTTTTATCCAAAAGACAGGCAATAACGAATGCTGGTCAGGATGTGAAGAAAGGGGAACCCTTGTACAGTGTTGGTAGGAATGTAAGTTAGTGAAACCACTATGGAGAACAGTATGGATCATTCTCAAGGATCCTCAAAAAACTAAAAATAGAACTATCATATGACCTAGCAATCCCACTGCCAGGTATATATACAAGGAGGGGGGAAATTAAGTAAATTGATAAGGTATCTACACTCCCATGTTTATTGCAGGAGTATTTACAATAGCCAAGATGTGAAGTCAACCTAAGTGTTCATCAACAGATGAATGGATAAAGAAATTGTGGTAAATATACACAATGGAATATTACACAGCCACAAAAGAATGCAATCCTGCCATTTGCAACAACACGGATGGAACTAGAGAACATTATGTTAAGTGATATAAACCAAGTACAGAAAGACAAATCTTGCATGTTCTCATTCATATATGGGAGCAAATAATTGATCTCATGGAGACAGAGGGTAGAATGATGGTTACCAGAGGTTGGGAAGGGTACATGAGGTGGGGGTGCGTGATAAAGTAGGGATGGTTAATGGGTACAAAAATACAGTTAGATAAGATGAACAATATTTGATAGCACAGTGACTATAATCAACCATAAATTAGTATATTCTTTAAATGAACTAACAGAGTGGAATTAGAATGTTCCTAAAACAAAGAAATTATAAATGCCTGACGTGATGGATACCCCAGTTACCCTGATTTGATTAATTCACATTGTATACCTGTATCAAAACATCACATGTTACATATAACTATTATGAATCCATATTTATTAAAAATAAAAATAAAAAAATTAATGAAAAGAATATCCAGCCATCACTCTTAAGTGATGGTTTGCTTTTCAGAAACTATAATTTTATTTTTGTATATTGTCATGAATGACATGGTGAAGCGTGAGCCAAATGATTATAAAGACATTAATTTAGAGATGTTGACTACCTTTCTCAAAGAGTACTGATGAGTGGCTCTTTGGAAAGGCCTTGAATGTTGCAAGATTCCGTCCTTGGACTGTCTTGTTCAACTTTGTATCATCATCTTGGAATAACACCTGTAAAGTTAATCTGATATGTGGATGACAAAATACTGGGAAAAAGAAACTAAACAAAGAATCAAGATTCACAGTGATTCCAAAAAACTACATTTACAAGCCAAAAGCAATGGGAGAATTATAAAATTTAATAGGGTGAATGTTGTGATATGTGAATTATGTCTTAATAAAGCTGTTATTAAAAAACAACAGGAAGATATCTAACTGGAAGATGTAAAACCTCATATATGAGTTAAAAACATACATACTGGATAGAGAAAGCTTAAGTGGTGAAGGTCTTAGGACTATAGCAAACTATAAGCTCGGTATTGGCCACCCCTACCCCCCCAGACCCTTAGCACCAGACATAATTCTGCCACAGAGTATGCATAATAAATACATGTTAAATATGCTGCTTAAAAATAACACAACAAAAGAAAAGCCAAAAACCTATAACAATCTTAAACTATTAACACAAGAGATTAAAAATAAGAGTTTCTTTTCTAACTAAATCTGACATTTATAGAGAAAAAGACTGGAATAAACACCAAATATTGACAGTAGTTGTCTTTGGGTTAGAAGATTAGGGGGAATTATGACCTTCTTATATTTTTGTATATTTTCCTTGTGTTCTGGTTTTGCAGGATGGAAGAAATACTATCCTTTGCTACCCATCAACTTTCGAGGTTGTTTGAATGACACTGAGTATATTGAAACATTGAGCTGCTTGTAAAAAAGTTATATGTGCTACTTTGAGTTATTTACATTTTCTTATCTTTTTATGTATATCACTTTTCTAGCCACCTAAACTGTAGATACCCTGATTGCAGAAATGTTGTTTTATTACCTTGTCTATAGTCTGATGCTAAAAAGAACAGCAAATTTAACCATCATCTTTTGCAAACAGTATTATAACTGAACTGGAGAAGACCAGCATTGTATCCATGTGGCTGCTCCAATGTCATCCTGATGTGATATACTTTCTCTAAGAAAAGGTACTTGACTCAAACTAAATTTAGACTTTATTTTTTTGGAGTGAGAAAAATACACTTTCAGAGCATTAGCTTTTTTTTTTTTTTTTGGTGCATGTGATTGTTAATTAATCTCATGTTACCCTATACTCCTGAAAGAGGACTGTCACCTCAAGTTCTACTTCACAGGAGGGTTTTGCCACTCTCTCAATCAATTACAAGAGTCATTAGAGCAATAATAGAGAAGAAAAGGCCACCTGCTTAGGTAGGGCACTTGCGACACAAAAAATCCCAAGATCTCTGCGTGTGGACAAACTTAGAAAGGAGTTGGCTATTTAGCTCCCATAGTTTTGGGGAGTTCTGGGCCAGACTGCCTAGATGGAGCACGTTCCCTGGGGCCTCAGGAATTAGTATTGGTAAGAGCTTATATTTCTGCCACTGGTTGTGAAAGAAACCCGGAAGTTAGCCTCTCTAGCCTGGAATGTCCAGTGTAAGTTTGTGGGCTTGACTAGAATACCATTAAAAATAATCACAAAATAAAGTAAACATACAACCAAGCAATCAACTCTACCTCTCTTTCCAAGCTGTATTTCAGGTTTCTAATTTTCTCACACTTGAAGACTGCAGCTGGAAGAACTTGGGAGAGAAGGAAAGGTGACCCCAACACAGGGTGAACCAAACCTCTATCAGCTTAATGCCACCATCAGAAATTTTTTAGCTAAACAAATTTGATAGTTTGTGATATGTGCACAAACTGGCTTAGATTATCTTGACAAGTCCGGTTAGTCTATCCAACCAAATAAGCTCAGAGAAAGGAACCTGATGAGTCAAAATAGAGAACTCAGACCCGGTTGCGTGCGTAGGCATAGCCACAGTGCATCTTCGCCCAAGTGACCTAAGGCTTAGGCAAAATAGTCTTAATTATGTAGTGCTGAAGATACGAAATATCTAGTCAGAATATGGTTTGAGGTTTAAAAACAAAATAAATACCAATTTGTGGTAGGTGCAGTTGCAGAAAGGTATTAATGGATGAATTTGAATAATTATAAACGAATTTAAGAGAGTAAACGCACCCTAAAATTGTTTAAAATAATTTGCTTATTCAAATAGTTTAAATGACCTATTGTTTATCCTGCTATATAAATCCTTTTACTTTAGATAATGCAAGGTTTAATGAATAACCATACATTCCCAA
>CAUYRT010021444.1:0-26273 GCA_963574885.1 Lepilemur ruficaudatus | reverse complement strand
ATATTACCATGTGGCATCGGTGATGGCAGTAGCAGTGGTAAGATGACCCTCTAGGTTCTGAGCAGTGCACACTGCTATTGGTGATGGCTGTAATGGGCTGGGCAGGCTGGTCTCCAGGCTCCTACGTGGCATGTGTTGTGTGGGTATTGTCAGTGGTGTTGGTGGCAGGTTGGAGATGGTCTGTCTTCAGGTTCCTGGGGGGGCAATGCTCAGATGCCAAAGGTGGTTGAATGGGTGGAGTGATCCCCAGATCCTCAGACAGTATTCTTGGGCACAGAGGGATACCAGTGCAGTAAGTCTGACCTCAGGCCTCCAGTGGTGTTCAGGGACATAAACTGTAGTAGGAAGAGTGATGTGATCTGTAGCAGTGAGTGTAGATAACTTGACCTCAGTGCTCATGCTACAGCACAGTGGTCATCCTGTTGTAGTGAGTAGTGTTGCTATCAGAAGTCCCATGCAGGCAGCTCTCCGATTCTGGGGGGTGCACACTATGTCTCTGGCAGAGCAGTGGTCACAGTGGTGTGTGTGAGGAGCCCATGTTTGAGATGCACACTAGAGCTCAGAGGCCTTTCTCCTGGCATTGGAGGGGTTAGAGCCCATGGCCCGAGACAGATTGCTCTTGTGTTCCGGGTAGCACTTGCTTCAACTCCAGGCTGCAGCAGTGACTGCAGCATTATGTGGAGGGGGTAAGGATCTCACCCTCTGTACACAGGCCCAAGCACAGAGTCCATGCTGCCAATGGAATCGAGGTCACCACCCACAGCCCCAGACACTCATCTCTCCAGTTTGCCCCCTCTTGGCAGCAGCCTCCACTGCAGGGCTGTGCAGTTGAGGGGAGGGATCCCACCCTTTCTGTGTGAGCACAAGTGCAGAGCCCACACTACCAGCGAGGGAGCAATAAGTTTTTAATTTTGATAAAATTCAAATTAATCTATTATTTCTTTTGTTTCTTGTGTTTTCATTATCAGTTTTATGAAACCATTACCACAAATATTTATACCTATGTTTCCTTGTAAGAGTTATAGTTTTAGCTTTTATATTTATGCTATTGATCCGTCATGAGTGGTATATGACATAAGGCAAGAACCCAACTTCATTCTTTTGCATGTGGATGTCCATCTGTCCCAACACCATTGTTGAAGAGACTCTTCTTTTCCCATTAGATGGTCTTGTCACCTTTGTCTGAAATTAAGTGGCCATAGATCTATGGGTTTACTTCTGGACTATCGATTCTATTCCATTGATCTTTATGTCTATTCTTATGCCATGCTGTTTTGATTACTTTAAATTTTTAGTAACTTTTCAAATCAGGTCATTTGATTCTCCCAACTTTAGTCTTTCTGTTTTCAATATTGTTGTGGATATTAGAGATTCCTTCATTTCTATATGAATTTTAAGTCAGCTTGCCCATTTCTACAAAAATGCAGTTAGAATTTTGACAGGGATTACATGGGCTATGTGGACTAATTTGGGTAGTATTGTTACCTTAGCAGTATTGTCTTCCAATCAATGAACATGGGATCTTTTCCCATTTATTAATTAATAGGTATTCTTTATTTTCCTTCAACATCGCTTTCTAGTTTTCAGTGTACAGTCTTGTACTTAATTGGTAAAACTTATTCTTAATTATTTTCCTCGTGCTATTTGTTTTCTTAATTTTATGTTTAGATTGTTCATCGCTACTGTTTAGAAATGCAACTGAGGTATATAGCTCTTGTACTCTGCAACCTTACTGAAAGTATTAGGGTTTTTTTTTTTTTTTTTGTAGATTCTTTAGGGTTTTCCATGTATAAGATCATGTCTTCTGTAAATAGAGATAATTTTACTTCTTCTTCTTTAATCTGAATACTTTTTATTACTTTTTCTTGATTAATAGTCCTGGCTAGAACTTTGAATACAATGATGAATAGCAGTAGCAAGAGTGAATATACTTGTCTTGCTCTGATTTCAGAGAGAAAGCTTTCAGTTGGATATTGTTTTTTGGTTTTCATTTGTTTGCTTGCTTACATGGGGCAAATAGGGAGCCATTGTGGTAGTTGGAGAAATGTTATGTGATCTAACCTCTAGTTTAAAAGCACATCTCTGCCTTTGTATGTTTTCAGTGATTACAGTTTCTAACTGAAAATCTAGCAACCTTGGTGAATTTGATAAGTAGGTATTAGAAATATGACATGCTACATTAAATTTGAGTAATGTAATAACATTACTCCGTGAAAATGTTTAATACATATGTCTCTATTCTAAGTACTATAAATTAGTTCAAAAGTAAATATATATATTTGCTAGTCATGCACATTGTTTTATTTCTTTGTATAGAAATAAAAATTATTACTATATGATTGTTGCAATGTCCTATTAATACTGTGCAATTTTGTTATACTTAGTTCTTTATGATCAAACATAATATTTTTTACCAGTTGGCAGTGATAAACCATAAACAGTCTCGGTGCTGATGGCTTTGCTAATTAATAGCTATTTGATTCTAGCAAGTGACTTTATATCATAGACTTAGTTTTCTCTTTTATAAAATAAAAACTCTAATGTTTGTCTTACAGTATTGTACTGAGTATAAAAACAGAAGTGTATACAAAATTATATAAAAACTAAAAATGACTAAACAAATGTAGAGCACTACTACTATCTTGCACCTCTTAAATTATCTTTATCTCTCATGCATTTGTTTAATTTTGTAATTGTTTGGGTTTACCTTTGAGATAATGCACTGTTATACTGATGGCTGACTCATGTAACAATAATGATGTTTAGAATAAGAACCTCTAACACTAGACAGCTAGGTTGTTGGAGTAATGAGAGAGGACTGCTCTATATCTTGCAAAATTTAAAATAGCATAAAATAATGAGACATGAAAGTACTTGGAGAAGCATTCTCTATCTCATTCTGAGTGAGGCATAATCTATCATTTTGAGTATATTATATAACATACATCTTGCAAAATTGGTGGTAGTTTTTTGGGCATCTATCATTCATTTACATGTTTCAGTGATATTCACATCGGAATTCATAAATCATCATATCTGGTGGCACTTTTTTATTAGCATCTCGGAAACCTTAACAGGATATATCCTTCAAAAGAAACAGGGCATCTGTGATGATGGGACCATCAAAGATTGCAAGAGAAGAATTTAATCCAAATCCTATAGACAGGTTCGTCATATTGATCCATCTGTACTTACTGATAAAAATATCATTTGAGAGGAGAAGCACAAAAAAGTTTTCTCCCTATATATCTGTAATTTAAGAGGGCAAATAAGACACATCTCTTGCTCTTCTCTTTCCTTTCTAGCTCTGCCTTATCTTGAAAAAATAGTGAATGAGCAAATACAAATAATTTCTATCTCATCCAGATCTATTCAACTTGAGTTAATTAAACTTCCTGGCTGAGGAAACATTTATTTACCTAGATTGACAAGTCAGACAGAAAGGAAACTGTTACTGGCATTGAAAGTGTATTTTGAAGGTTAGGTCATAGTGGAATTTTGTTGAAGTGTTAAATAAAAGCAAATGACTGCTGAAAGTATGTCTTTGCAATGCTAAAAATGCATATATCATGGTTTGTGTAAAAAGAAAGTTGTATAAAACAAAATATATTGGGTTTTTTTTCAATGTCCAAGCATTCTTCAAGAATTCCTCCACCACCTACAATTATCTGTACACTTGAATTATCTAGTTGAATTTATTTTGGGCTTCAATTTTACTAAAAAGCACTATAATTTTACAAAACTTAACCCAAAGTGGGAATGTTTTCTTCATGACCTTTTGAGAAAAGATGAATTCACCAGATCATACAGCTGAACTCCATTAGCCTACCTGCCCAATCCTGGATCACTTTACTTCCCCCTCCCCCCAGTAAATTGAAAAAGTTTTATGTTTCCTTTCTGTGGAATGTTCTCAGGGTGACTTACAGGAGCAAATTGAAACCTCAAAGACAGAAATACATACGTGTGTTATTTTATGTATTCATCCATTCATTTAGTTAGTTACTTTATTTTTGTTGAAGTAGGGCATAGACAAGTTGAGCAAAAGAGAAGGAAAGAAAGGAGCTTGAGCCCTAGCTGCCTGTTCACGGTTTCCTGATGTGTGGTCCAGGGGCATAAAACAGTCTCTAAGCCTACAGCCAACCATCCTTTCCTTTGCCTCTTCTTCTCTGGTGCAAGTAGTGACCGTAAGTACTCTCCTCAATAAAACCATGGCAAAGTTGTTTAAGAGTTAAGTCTTTCATGCTAAAAATAACGTGTCAAGGTCACCACATTGTCGGCTGGCCACGGTGTTAAGCCTTAAGTGTCCTCAAGTACCCCAGGACCCAGCTTGCCTTCTGGCTCTGACTTCTTTCCCCAGCCCTGTAAATTAGCTGTTGTGTCCTGGCTGTGATCTTGACTGCTTGGCAACAGCCTTCAAACTACCAGGCTTCACACACTCCCTATCCACTCAGACATTTGACTCAACACATTCAGTCCTGGACTGCTAGGATTCTTGGCCTGGCGTCCTCCCCAAGCAAGAGGAGCCTGCCAGTAAGGACATGAACAAAACCAGTCACACGTCTGTGGTTAGGCTTTTTCATTGCTAGAGAAACATCTTCAAAAGAACCTACCTTTGCTTTAAAAAAGTTTTACAGATAACAGGACACACACACACACACAAATCTTCTTCTATATCAACAAAATGAATCTATTTGTAAAAAGTGATCTATAAAGCAAAGCAGTTTACCCAACCAAGGTGCTGGCTTTTATTTCTAATTTTCACAGTGAGGGTTTTGTTAAAAATAATAGAAATATTGACAATTAAAAACAGCTCTACAAATATGTATTCTATTAATAAATAAAATAATGACTCTATTCTAAAGCTTGGTTAAGAGTTATATTTTGAACATTATTTTATCTAAAGTAATGGTGAAATTTCAGAACTTCTATTTATATCAAATGAACTCTAATTTGGTGTTGTGATTTGACTCATGAAACAAGATCCCAACGAGTGAAATGGAATAGAAATGCCAGCATCCTTAGAGGTCACGTCACATGGGACTAGATTTCTGTTTTTGTTGTTTTTTTTTTTTGTAACTATAAAAATATTTCACATTTTACAGGATCAGAATGGCCTGTACAGACAGTTTCAGAGATAATATAAATTTATTTTGAAATTAATTCTCAGATGGAATACTATATAATGCAGCTCTACCCTAAAAATACATTTATCTTAAAGTATTGAATTAAATATTGGTTGGTAGAGCTAACCAAGAAGTCCCATTTTCTTAAATGTATACTCAAAATAAATGATTGAATTTTCAGCTGTTTAATGCCAAAATAAACAGTTTTTTAAACAAGGCCTACAGAAAATCAAAATGGTTATTCTGCATCATTTAGAAAAGAAGAAAGATTGACATTTTTCAATGGTCCAGTTAGTGCTTTGGTGAAATGGTGATACAGTTACAATGTACGTATCCTCAAAAGTGAAAAGAAGAATACATGCTGTGGAAAATATTAGTGCAAGAGGCAGTCAACCATAGTTTGGAATTTCTGGAACCATATGATAGCTTGTTAAGAGAGATAACTTTATATCTGGAATTCCATGAAAATCTGGTTTATATGTTTTCTGTAAATAAAAAGGAAATCTTGACATCTTGGAAACAGGTCTGTTGGCTTTGCTGGGGAAGAGATATTTGTTTCAGAATTTTATTATTAACATTTTTTCAAGCAGTACTATCAATCTTTTTCAGTGGCCAACCTTTTAGTAAATAATGAGTAGAATTTTGATTCTTCCTGTTCTGTATTGATTTTTACATTTTCTGTAATTTTTACATATCCTCCAGCTCTTAAAAATCATGTTGGCTGAAATATAGTAACACAACATGGAAATAACTACTTTAAAGACAGAAATTACATCAAGAAATACTTGTATTATATAATGACCTCCCGCTTTCCTCTCTTCCATTCAGAAGGAAAAATAATAGTAAATTCCTGTTTGAGGTGAGATGACTGGTAGTTTGAGTCTTGAGGCAGCTCACCTTACCATTGAAATGGAATGCTCAGCAGTTGTTGGAAAATGTTTAGTAAAAAAGCATAAAAATTTTGCAATTTTTTTAAGGATGCTTTCTTTTTCTCTGTTTCCCTCATCTTTGTTAACTGGATTTGTCCAGTGGCATTTACTCCCTAAAAGCTTCTTTCCTAGTCCCCTGAAATATTTTAAAAAGTCTTTTAATCTAAATGTCTGAGCAATGGATTGTGGCGAGTGCCTATCAGTTACATCGTGATATCTTTCTGGTGATTAAAATGTTTTCTGCATAGTTAATCCGTGAAACACTAACATTATAATGCAAACTGCTAAGTAACTCTTAGCAGTTACACATACAATAAAATGCCAGAGACCAGATCGAGTAATGTTCTAAATTATATCCACACTAAATATTTTATCATTGTACCCTCCGTTGTGAGTGGTTGTTTTCTTATCCTCAAGACAGCTCTGTGGTACAAAAAACCTGAAGATCTGTCAATTATTACTTCATGTCTATTGTATGGGCTGCCTAACAAGGTTTTAGACCAATGATTTGTATCCTAAATGACTTGGCATGACTATCTTCACATTCTAAATTTTCTACATATCCTACATTCACTAATGAGAGGGCAAGCTCTCCCTCACTTTGTGTTCAGTTTCAATTAGTAAAAGCTTTCAAGATTCATGAGTTACCATGTCATAATTCTTAATAGTTAGATATTATGGAAATTAAGGACACAAGGCAAACTCTTAATTTTAATGTAAAACACATGACCAGAAGGAAGAAGCCATCGCTATATGTGTTAAACAGATAAACTACCAAACGCAATTGTTGAAAAACTATGCCTTGACTTCTTGCCAGATTTCAAATCGAGTTTTCCAATACACAGTTCTTCTCATTAATGAAATGGAAACTGTTGCTGCAGCCTGAAGTACTTTTTTTCCTCTGAAAGTTCCTGGAACAGGGGAACTACCATTCATAGATTTTGAAAGATTTTTTTTCTTCTCCCTTACTAACGGAAAAAAACCAAAACTATTAGAAGCATGAAAGGCAGCTTCCTAATCTAGTGGCATCCAAATCATTTTAAATAGATTGGGAATAAATTGATTTTCTTTTTGTTCTCCCATTTCTTTCTCTTCTGCAATATTTACCAGAAAGATCACATTCCAACAAAACCCACCCATTCATCTCCGTGCTTATCAATTACATGTGGCCAGATGCAATTAACTAGACCAAGGCCTAACAACTTTGCCTTCTGATTAATGTAGTTTTGGATTAATTTATTTTGGATTAATTTACAATTGGAAAGGATGAACTGTGCTTTATATTAATGTCTATGAGCAAAATAGAAAATGAATTCCTTTGAAATATACAGACTCTAAGTTGTGGAAGAAAAATCTATTCTTACAAAAGAAACTCTGGTTAAACTGCTAAATAGAAGGTTAATTAGGCTCCCATCATTATTTTTCTCTGCTTCAAAGATCTGAATGTGTCTCTATCCTTCCTCATTTATTATCACACATATCTCAAAAAGTACATCTTTCAATAGTAATGTTCACTGTTTACTTAGGTAGTATCTAAAATATTTTTTAAAGAATTATGGCCTAATTTTTTCCAAATTCTCCTCTTCAGGTGACTGTCTTGTCCTTGCTTGCCTAAGACTTTCCCATTTTAGTATTGAAAGCTTCAGATCCCAGGAACTCCCTCAGTCACAGGCAAAAAAGGATACCGGTCACTCAATCTCTAATTTCCATTTTCTTACATTCATGACTTGCTGTTTAAGTGACATAGCTGAGACCTAAAATGGAAACTAATTGGCAGATCTGTCAACGGTGGTTCAAAGTGTGGTTCTTGGACTGGCAGCAATAGCAGCACTACCTGGGAACTTGTTCGAAATGCAGATAGTCAGGACCTATTGTATACCTGCTGAATCAGAAACTCTGGTGGTAGGACTGGGTACTTTGCGTTTTGTCAAACCCTTCAGGTGATTCTCATGCATACCAAAGTTTCCCAATCACTAGTTTACAGTAACAGGATTATTCTGCATTCCTGAAAGTTTCCCAACTTCTTGTCCCCAACAATATCTTCTTTGTGACAGCCAAAGAAGCATAAGGAGGGAGTGAAAGAAACATTATAAAACAAATTATAACAGAAAATGATTAAGGGTGAAAACTTAGTTTAGAGGCCAAAGATGCTATTTATATTGCTATGCCAATTTTCAGTCTAGCACATTACAAGAATAGAACCCCAACTTTTGCGAGAAAAGTAAATGCCTCACAGACCGAATTTGATGACAGCAGCATCTATATTTATCAATGACCAATTATCTAGCAGACGCCCATTCCAGTTGTGTTATGGACTATATTATATACTGTAGGAGTAGGGAATATAATCCTCATTGACTTTTAGAAACTAAGGCTCTGACATGATGAGACATTGATATAGATTGCTGGAGTGACTGTTATCAGCCGAGAACATCCCTGGGATATTAAGTTAGGCTGAAAGATATGCCAAGCCTTCCGCCCTAGAGTGAACTCCTTATTTGTGGATTCTAAAGAAAGGAAAGAGGACAAAAAGAAAAAATACTACTAACTCTAATCAGATTATCCCTACTTAAAATAGAGACCTGGTATTTTGAAGGAGAGCTCAAATCAAGCCAAATGATCAGTCTCATAACCACTGTGGAAATGAGCAGTGCTTGAGAGCACAGGCACAGTGACCCTAGACTGAGTTTGAAAACTGGCAGACCATAGAGTGAATAGATTATTTCAATCTGTATAGGATTTTAAACACACACACAATCAATATCTCTCTCTCTCTCTCTCTCTCTCTCTCTCTCTTTCACACACACACACACACACACACACACACACACTCAGGTGCTAACATTTAAAATTGGAATTTTTCCTTAAAATTCATATCTTTGGCTTTTACCAAAGCAATAATCAAAGCACCTGGTAAAAGTGGACATATCCCTAATAGTACTGTTGTCAGTTGGCCCACCTCACTCATTTACATCTTCTGCCTTTTTCTGTTCACTATATTTTATTTTATTTTATTTTTTTGAGGAAGGGAGATCATTGCCTAGAGAGGGTATGTCTGCTTATACTTGGTGAAATCCCAGCTCAAACTAGAGAGGTCCATTTCAAGGTCAAAGACATTTCAGCGAGGTAGGGCTCACAGATATAGAGTAGATCTCGGCTTTGGCTTGCCAACTTTGGATACTGCTTAACTCCCCAGGGGACTGGACAATTCCTGCTGAGACTGCACTGCCAGAGCCTCTGCTTCTCCCTCCTGCTTGGCCTGATTTCCCAGTCCCTTCTGCAGCTTATTAGCTCATCCCACAGTTGTCTGACCCAAGTCAAGCCATCTTTGACCTCGTCCTGATCACCGTCTTCTTCTTAGGGCTTCTGCAACCACATTCTAACCTGGCAACGTGTTTCTCTAGTGTGTTTGCCCTAAAATTTGTGTGAGTGATAGGAACAGCCTAAATTTTGAATAAATTATCTTATGAAATAAAAGTTATCTAACATTGCCCTCTCAAATCCGCCTAGAAAGTGCCTGGTCCCTATGAAACTAATTGGTCCCTGGCTTCAAGAGGGAAATCCAAATTTGAATCTTTTTTTATAAGCTCTGTCTCAAATACCTGTTCATTATAATAATTTATGTTCTTATCTGCATGTGATACACACGACATAAAGTGATTTCAACAGACTACCATTATCTCTGTGTATGAATCCATTCAACATACTTGCCTGAAACAGACCACAAATTGGGCAGCTTTGAAAAACATCTCAAAAGTTGCAGTTTGATATTTTTATTTAATGAGTTTGTAAAACCCCTTTCTTTTCTATAAGAGAATACATACAAGGCATGGTAAATCTAGTTCAAATGGTCTAAAAGTAAAAGGAAATATTCACCTAATCCCTTAGAACATTATGAGTTTCATGCAGGTTACTAAGGCGCAGAACTTGTCACTGACTAAAAGTACATGGGATCACTTTTTGAATGGAATTTCCAAGTGACACATAATTAGAAATGTAATAAAAATCAGAGTTTGAAGTACAACTAATTTTCTAATATTTTCTAGTAACTCCTCCTACTACTGCTCATCCTCCTTATGGCGTGTGAAGCCACTGTTCCCTCCACTCTTATCTTATTAGAGCCCTATGACTTCTTCATATACAAGTCATATTACATTTATTTCTTTATCCCCAGTGATTAGCACAAGATCTGACACATGGGAGGGGTTCAATCAAACATATCCCCAAAATTTTCAGGGTTGAGACGTGAGTATAAATAGAAACGGTATGCCATATATATATAAATATTTATCAACATCTCACCCAGTAGCCCCAGAGCTTGTTCCCCAGGGATTGTTCTTGTGACCTGGAGAATAAAGAATATCCTCACCTGACTCAGCCCTGGGCTTTACGCTAGTGGTAAAACAGATCTGCAGAAACAGAGCAGCAGCTGTGCACAAAGCCAGGACTTCTGGCTTGTGGCTGGATCCACCGAAGCCAGGTAGCCTGCAGGTGGAGGGGGGCCCTTGATTTCTCCCCAGCCTCCTTTGGTGGGCTCAGGATTTCCAGGCAATTTGAAGTACTTTCTACAACTATACTACCCTAGAAGAAGGGAGAGAGAAAATGTTTTGGGGGACTTTGTCTGCTTAGACATATATTAAATATTTTGGTGATTTGAGGTGGTCAGATTTGCACAAGGGCAGCCACTGTTTCTCTTATTTACAGATAGAAGCTGTGATCTTCTCTGACCTCTCGGCACACCCACACACAAATACAGTTCAATACAGATATGCATAGCCACACAGGCACACACATAGACCCGCGCATAGACACACACATAAATCCGTGAGCACACACACACACACAAACACAGACACACACACACTTATGAACTCTCAGCCTCTATACTCTGGCCTTCGGGGAGCCCAGTTCAGCTCTCATTTCCTCTTCCCATAATTCCCATTTGTTTAATTGTAAACTTTTTTACAAGATCAAAAAATACAAAAATAAAGGAGCTTTTGTTTCAGTGGCTTGTGATTTTTGGAGCTCTCAAAAGTGCAAAGCAGAGCCCATTGCAGAGGCCATTCCTGCCTGGGTCATAGAGTGTGGTATTGTGCTCAATAAATGCTGGTGAAATTGAATAAAATTGATTAAAAAGCAACCACCAATAATAATTTCTAAAGATTGTGATTTTTCTTTTTAGTCACAAAACACCTTTTTATACTTGAGAATGTCAGCATATTTAAGAGGAAGCAGCTGTTTTACTCATTTGCTAGCAAGTCTAAGTGAGACTTAAATTCACATAGGGAAGAAGAAATAAATTGGATTTAATCCTGAGTCTTCAATCTGCAGGAAAACATGATGAGCATCTTTAGGTCGTGACATTAATCCCTGTTACCTGGAAGGAAAATTAAATAACTCACCTATGGTTTTCCCACTTGGGTTATGAAGTCTGTAACTAGGGGAATACATTTCTTACCCAGACCATGCAACTTGGCTGCTTAATTTTATTATGCAGAATTCAAATTGTTTATATATCCTGGAATTCTTTCTTATGCTTTATGGATTTTTTTAAAAAGTATTTACCATGTTTTTATATAAGATGAAGGTCACAAATGGGGCACTCTGAATATTGACATGTTTCCTTTCATTCTCAACTAAAGCCCCATTCCACAAAGTATTAGCAATCTGTTTTTATGCTAAAGCCAAATAGTAACAGTTGCAATAATGAATATTTGCTACAGGGTGCTGGCAGAAAAATGGTACAGAATTGCAAGCCCAAACCATCTAACCATATCTTCCCACTGAATCTCACCCCTTATTTTCAACTCTCTGTCACATACATTGTTTCTAGAGTCATTGGTTGTATAGTGCAAACAAAAATCTGGATCAGCCTTTGGGAAACATTGAGAAAAGTGATCATTCTACTTTCTCATCTTTTGCACACAACAAAAAGTGCAGGGAAGGTCTGTGGTTTATTCTTATCATTCTGCACAAGAGGTTATTTGAGACTTGTGGATTTTTCTTTTCTTCTCTCCTTTTAAATGGATTTGAACAACTTAATACTTTAGCATAATGGATGATTGGACATACATGATTGACGCTGGCTCAGGCCGTGTTTAGTTTCTTTTGAAGTCAAATGTTTAAGATGTTATCTTTCAGCATGCATAATAAATCGTGACTAATTCAAATTTTCTTACTAAAAAAAAACAAAATTTGGCAATAAAAAATAAATGAAAAGCACACACAACTGAGCCAAACTGAGTTCAAATCATTGCTATACCTGGCAGCAGCTTGGGCATTAAAAAAGTTCCCCAAATTCTCCATACCACAGTTTCTTTGCTACGACAGTGATAAAAATATGCACCTCTGGGTTTTTATGAGGATTGAGTGAGTAATACCTGTTAAATGCTGGAAAAGTCCTTCAACAATGATTAGATATCACTGTTGTTCATTCCTTCCTTCTTTGTTTTCTTTCAATATTTATTGTATGTATTTCATGTCAACTATAAGTGCAAGAATATAAGAATGAACAAAACAGATTAGGGGTTATTATTAGTAAGTTTATAATTATTATTGTCTAATATCATTGTGGATGTCTTATAAACTATTTTGCCACTAAGTACATAATCTGTGTTTATTGGACTTCTTATCCCCAATGGCCTAGCATAGAACTTTGCACAAAATAGCTACTTAATAAATATTGATGGAATAAAGTTTGAGTGCACGAGTCATTGCAGGTGAGATAACAAGCACTAGATTTGGAAATGGAAGATACAATGTCTTAGTTTCTACGTTAGAGGACAATGTGATCTTGAGAAATTTACTGAAACTTCCCTATCTAAAAATCAAGAAAGCTATACTATAAAACCATGAAGGTCCCTTCTATAATTCTACAAAATAACCAGAATGATGCGCTATTTGTTAACTAGTTGTAATTCTATTTTTCCTAAATGTAATACACTTTAAGTTTAGGATAGTTTTAGATTTACAGAAAAGGTACAAGAATATAACAGAGTTCCTATACACGCTGCACCTAGTTTCCTTTATTGTTAACATCTCACATTACTATGGTAAATTTGTCACAACTAAGGGACCAATATTGACACATTATCAGTGACTAACACCCATACTTTATTCAGATTTCCTACGTTTTTACCTAATGTCCTTTACTTTTGAGCCAGGATCTCATCCAGGAGCCCCTATTACATTTAGTCTTCATGTCTCCTTAGGCTCTTCTAGATTGTGACAGTTTCTCAGACTTTCCTTGTTTTGGTGGCCTTGTTAATTTTAGAAAGTATCAGACAGGAATTTTGTAGAGTGTCCTTAAACTTAAGTTTGTTTTATGTTTTTCTCATGGCTAGACAGGGGTTATATATTTTGAGGAAGAAGACCACAGAAGTAATTCTTATCACATCATATCAAGGGTATATGTTGTTAACATGATCATTCATTTAAGATCCTATTTTAATGAGTGCATTGGAATTCTCATAATTGGTTATTTAATGTACCATAGTAAAGAAAATTTCTTTGTTATATATAATTTTGTATACAATGTGTAAAATACACATTCTTTGAATAAGGCATAATTTAAAAATATATTCAATTTACTTTCTCAGTTTAAAGAAAAGAATACTTTATCACTGATAAAAGAAAGATCAGTAAAAAAATCTATGTCGTATTATAAATTAATAGTAATCCTACCTTACGGAGTCAAGATCTATGTATTAAATTTGAAATGAAAAACGTAACTTTGTATTTCTTACAAATAAACATAAGCTTAGGAAATAACAGATTTGTGCTCAGTTGTGTGGTCAAAAGTATGCCACAAAGTAGAAGTACCAGAAGTTAAGAGTTTTGATATTAATTCCCCTAAGCCTGTCTCATGCAAGGAACTTGCCTTAAGAAATGTTAATACTTCACTAAGCCCTGGGCATAGAGAATCTGGTGTCTCTAATCCTGTGGTGTCTTTGGTATAAATGTACATTATCCTCTAGGTTCAGGAGAGACACTAATGTAGCTGTCACAGGGATTGGAAGATTCCTGGTTTTGTTTATTCTATACTTGTGTTAACAAATTTCACTATAAATAGAAAAGTTAGCTTAGGATTACTATGATCTATGCTATGTGCCATTTTCAGATCAAGATATAAAATAAACATGTCAATCCAGAGGAAAAGTTGTTAGAAGTAGGATATTACTAAGGAAATCTTTGCCATGGTAGATTTCAATGAAATAAATACCCACAGTATCACACTCTGGTTTCAGCATGTGGCCACATTAAGTTTAAATATAATATCTGTATTTACGGTTGTCACTTGATATAGAGTTGATCATAACAACAATTTAGCGGTTTTATCCCACTGGAGCTTGTGACCTTACTGTGGAGAATCACAGTCATGGCTGAGAGTATCCTCTCTAATATATATATGTACATATTTTAAAATCTGTAATTTCCTTGTTCTATTTAATGCATTACTCTGGCTTACCATATACTACTTGTGTGACCTTGGGAAATTTCCTTAATGTCTGGAATTTTCTCACTTTCACAGCTTTGTGTGAAAGTTAAATGGAATTATTTTATAAGTATATAAAATTGTTTTTAAGTATAATAAACATATAGCAAATTGGCCATTTGTTATTTATTCATAAGTACATATACACATAATTTCAAACAATCATTTCTGGTTTATTGGGTACAGTGAACAGCTATGACACCATCTTAAGGTTGTTGCGTTTTATGACAATTCTAGGTTCTCAGAGATATTTTCTGGCTGTTATCTTTTTAATAATGGGACCTTAGCAGGCAGGTAAAAACTAATCAGGAAGTGGACCTTTAAGTGCCAAGGGAATACATGTATTCCAGTGGCAAAACTTGGTGTTAGAGTAATTTTATTATCTCTAGCCATGAGATGCTGATTTACAGTATGATTTTTGTAAAAACATGATTGGCGAATGTTCTCCAGGACACTAAAAGAGACTTACTTGATGATCTTAGCAGCTAAATAAGTGATTAAAAGTGTGTGAAGTATCAGGCAAAGGAAACAAGATCTGGATGACTTCTTTTATACGAGAGTCCTTAACAAGAGTTCATTTCTCTTCATATTGATTAGTGTTTCTGGTGCCATATTTAGAAAAGTAGCAATAAACAATCTTACCCATATGACTGGATCAAAGGGGCTATCGAAGAAAAAGGCATCCGGTAGCTGCAATCAACTCTTGGTAGTGTGCGGTAATGAGAAGCAAGCATTTATACAGATAAGACTTCCTTGCAGGAAAACTACTGTCCCTTATACCCCTACCCAATCCCTTTATCATGAACTTTTTGTGTGGCATTAAATAGTGACCATAGCAGCATAAAGAATAAGAGAGGGTTCCAAGAACAGCTGTAGCTGTAAAGACAGTCTGGAAATATTTTGGATATTGGTTAAGAGCCAGCTGGAAGGCAGAAAAAAGTAGTATGTGGGTAGGTAGCATTTAAGTGTAGAGCTCATTTGTAATTCATTATTGGATATGGCAAACATTGCTAACATCATGGTGATTGGCACATTTGGGAAGAGAGCTGTGTGTACCCAAGTAAACTTAGGGCAGGGTAGATTTACTTTGGAGGTTGATCTTTCCAGATTTAGAATCAGACTTTGGAGCCAGAGGAGTTGTAGGGTTACGGTACATCAACACTTTCATGGTTGTTAAACTCTTGAAACGATGTGACAACAACATGGTGTGACCATTTTGTGAATTCCTTGGGAATAGTGACTATTGATGTTTGAATGCTTGTGCCACAAACTCCTGGCGTACAGCCTAGTGCAGAGTATGCATTTAATAAGTATGCTAGACTAGAATTCCTCCTTTTTTGATACTGATGATTTTTGTACCTGGTGTTGAATTATAACCCTTTGTAAATAGGGCAATGATTTTCTGAACTGTTGATCTGGACAAAGCAATTATGGCAGTAGGGCTCTGTAATTTATTTATTTATTTTTGCATAAGCATGTATGCAAAAGGATCTGTACCTGTTTTTTAATTAAAGGAAGAAATGAAGAAGGAAAATAGATAAGTAGTAAAGAAAAACAAAAATTTCTTAGAGGCATTCATCTTCTATTTTAATTTTTGAAAGCCATCTGCGTAGAAATATATGTATATAGAATGTAATATATTAAAATATTATTTTACTAAGGCCATATGTTAACAAATTTGGGGTTGTGTTTATCCTATATAATATTTGAAAATTGTATTTATGTATATTTTTAAAAATCTTCTGAATGTTTCATTGCAATTTATGAAATTAAATATGGTCATCTATATAAATTTCCTTATGAGATTATTGATGCATAGTTGACAAACAGCAATTGCTAGCTGCTGTTATCATTATTAGCAGAATATAATATTAGTGATACATTTTCAAATAGAAAAAGATAATACCACTGTTTCCTCCTCTTTTTCCTATGCTATTTTGAATGCAGACGGTACTGCAGGGATACCAGCAATATCAACGATGACAACTGTGGAAATCCGCAAAAGCAGTGTTATGACAAGTGAGATCACCTCTAAAGTAGAAAAAAGCCCCACAACAGCCACTGGCAATAGCTCATGTCCTTCCACAGAGACTGAGGAAGAAAAGGCAAAACGGCTTCTTTACTGTTCACTATGCAAGGTTGCTGTCAACTCTGCCTCACAGCTGGAGGCGCACAACAGTGGTGAGATGCAGTGATTTCTTTTCTGTCTCAACAGCTCTGCAATTATCTTCCTCTGAATAGATGAGATCTTTGCAGCAGGGGACAAAGGGGTGGAGGAAAACTGGCAATTATTACAAGGAATTCATTAACCACTAAAAAACAAAAATGACAAGCAAAGTATCATTTATATGGGGGCAAAGGATGGTTTCCAGGGCTTACAAGCCATGGTGTATGTGTATGTGTATGTACATGTGTTTGTGTGTGTGTGTGTGTTAAATATTAGAAGATAAAGTAAAATATAATCCTGAAATGTATTTTGCATTTATCTGATTTTCTAGATTGTTTAGGTATTCCATGCATTTGCATCTAAATGAAGTTTTCTAAAATCGTACCCATAATATTGTTGCAAAATGTGATTGCATGACTCTAAGTACTTTTGGTTAAAACCCCTGTATTACAATTTTTATGGCAAATAATGTTATTTGGGCTAAATCTATGTGACCTGGACAATGAAACTTAAGAAAGTGTTTATTATGTGCAGCCATTGAGGTATGATCTTTAAATGTAATATTTTATTTACTCTTCCCAACAACTTCCCAGCAAGTTAAAGATGTTATTCTTTTCGTTTGTTTGAGGCTCAGAGAAGGTACAGAACATGACCAATAAATGACAGAATCATGATTTAAATCCAGGTCTCTCTGACTTAAACGCTGAACTTGAATAGCAGAAAGGAAAAATACTTTAACACTGGCAAGCCAGGAACAATTATTCTCTTAATATATCAATATATTTTCATTCCATCCAGCTGTTCTGTGTGTGTATACACACCTCTCTCTCTCTATATATATATATGTGTGTGTGTGTGTATAGATAGATATAGATATAGATATAGATATAGATATAGATACACATACACATATACCCACACACTTACATATGTACAAACACACACACACACACACCCCAATCCGCTTTTCTCTAAAGACTGGGTTCATTGCCGGGACTCTGTCAGCAACTATAATAGAAGCAGAATCATTTGTGAATCATACCCTGAGTTAATATTACAGCCGTATGTTGAGTCGTTGACCAATCATTGTTCTGTACTTGTAATATTCAAGTATTGACTTCAAGACTCTAAGGAGTAACTACAGATGGAGAACAATTCCTTCAGCATGTATCTTCCCCTGCATACAACATTAGTTATAATCAAGGAGAGTTCATGAGTTCAGGGGCTGAGAAGCACAGCAAAGCATCTGGCCCCAAGTCAGAATTGATACCATACAGATTTGCCATGTATTTATTCATGCAAATACATTTCTTTCTGGATATAAGATACTTGGGAGAATAGAAACATCATTGGAAGTCTGTTTATTTCTCAAAAAATCTTGATCATTTCACATAGTGACAGAGAAACACATTCATTTTAAAGGGAGATCAATTTTGACAAATAAACAAACCATGTCCTTTGAGGCTGGAGTTTATCAAGAATTTGAACATCCTTCTTGAATTCTTATTAGAAGAAGCAAAGAAGGAATTGCTAATTTGATTATATCACATCAATTTAACATTTTTATATTCTGATTTTATAGTCCTTATCTCTGCTTTGTGTGTCAAAATTACCCATACAGCTTTAAAAATGTATTTACCCAGGCACTATACCCAGGAATTCTGATGAATATATCCAGGTCCTGGGATGCTATCATTGTGGGGGGGGGGAGAAAATACCCTCACAGTGTTTTGCAGGGAGAGCTGAAAATTGCTGCAACAATCTCATCTGAGAGTTTAAGGAGGTGAATGTGGCTATCACCCCTTACTTTTAATCCCTTTATAGGAGTGTTCCTTCTGAATTTTCAGCCTAGTCTGTAGACTACAGCCACCCCTCTTCTTTCCAAGCTGCTCCTTGGCTTTCCTTATCCTTGTATTTCCCTTCCTGCATCAGAGATCTTTTCCTGTTTGGAAAGTACCCACTCCAGAGTCCAGGGCCTAATGCTTATTTTAAGCTCTCCCTAGACGTTTGCACTAGCAATCTGCGTCAGGACTAGAAGTAGCAAAGGAAGAAGAGCTAACATAAGTAGATGCTCTTTGACTCCTTTTGTCCACCATTTTTGATTTCCAGATTCAGCTGTGTTGTTTGTAAGTGGAACAGTGTTGGGAGGCTCCTTGTGTCTGGGATTTCCTCTAGATGTAGATGAATGTGAATGCAGTCCTATTTGTATCCAAACAACTGGTGCTTGCACACTGGCTTCCTCTCTATCTTTTCCTTAGGGTCTGATATGGGGAAATTCAGGGATTGAGTTAAAGAAAAGAGGTGCAGGTATGCCTACTCTCCTGCCAGGCATTGGAGCCATCTTTGTAGGATTTGTCATAGGATTCCTGTGGTGCACTTTCATTTGGTTTCCTTCAGAAGCGGAGTCTGAGACAAGGATTTGAGGGCAAATAGCTTTTAGGGAGGTGAAAGAAATAGCTTAGGAGAGTAGGAAAAAGAAAAAGGGAAGGGAAGGCAGCCAATACCAAACGGATCATTTAGCCAGTTACCAACTTGGGCAACTGGGGCTTACCAAACAAAACCATTATACTTTACGGCTCATAATCAATTTCACTGTTTTAAACATAAAAACTGCTGATTGTCACATGGAAAGACGGAATTGAATTAACTCAAATTCTTTTTCTTCATCTTTATAATCAATGTGCTGTCATTGTTGATTTATAATCTACTATTTACATTTTAAAAAAAAGATATAGTACCACAGGGCTTGAATGCACACACTATGCCCATAGTGAGCTCAGTGTATTTGGAACGATTATGAACTTACTAATGAAAGAAAAACTTGTAACTGAGTTTTTATGTGTCTGGAGCTCATGTGATATCTATTATAGGATAAGTAATAAAAATGTGCTAGTTTAATATATAATAAACATCAATAGTAACCACATCACTTATTTAAAATACAGACTAACAAAATATTTTTTAGACTAACTCTAATAAATGTTATTATTAGAGTTGTCAGCTCATGGTGGCAGTGGAAAGCAGACTGCCCTGCCTATTTAGTTCATTTAATTATTGTTTTCTCAAACCTCTTTAAATGCACCCCCTTATTATTGTCACCCAGGAAGACCACAATCACTGCCTCACCTTTAGAACTCCACTGCTCCCTACACTTACCCCTACCCCTCCAATATAACTTCAAAACACTTCTTTGCTTTCTTCTAGAGCCAGGTATTAGGAAACCACTGTTAAGATTGGGTTGTGTGTTTCAGGGAACCAGGTTTGAAGGACACTTCTGATCTGAAGCAGCCAGGTTGCAGAATGTGGCAATGTTTCCCTTGCATCCAAATAATAACTTTAAGTATTTTTCCACTTTGGAAACACATTCTATACATAAATTAGGGTTTGTAACACTAAGTGTAGAATTGTGCATCTAGGGGTACTCTTGGAAAGCCAACAACCTTTCAAAAACGTGTTTTTCTTTTAATCTTAGAAAAAGCATTCTTAATTCTTAACAACTGATCACAGGCAAATTTTGGTAATACAGTTTCCATCAAACACTGCCTGCAGTATGGGCCAGTAGAATGGACTAGAAATGATAAGAATTTTACCCTTAAATATCTTTTCTTAAATAACTTTTCTATGTGAGCATGAGCAAGGCAATTTTCCTCCCTTGGCTTTTCTCTCTCTCCCTCTCTCTCTCTCTTTTTTTTTTCTCTGTCTCTCTGTATCTGTCTGTCTTCAATGGCATTAAGAGGCTATATGGCCTCTTTTAAGGGATCAAATATTATGGCATGATTATTAGTATAACCACAGGTGCTGCTGGTGTTATTCAGAGGTCAGATGTGTTATTTCATTTGCTTTCTTTTTTTTATTTTTCACTAATGTATAACCATTTGAAGTTGCAGTTAATTGATTTGTATTCCATAACATTGGAATATAGGATTTGAACAGAAGCATTCCTGCTTTGATATTTTTAGAATTTGGAAAGAGAAGTACTTATTCTGAGCTAATATTAGCAAGTTTCACATAACAGTCTAAGAATGCTTTAAATACCTTAAGAAGATATAATTTCTTTTAAGAAATCTGGAGGCCTCCTTTAAACTTACATGTTATAGACACAGGTACTACAAAAGATGGTTTTTCTTTTTCTTTAAAGAAATTGCCCCCAAACTTTCTACTAGTTAAGGCTTTGTTTAGCTAATTTTGATAGTTTTCTCTATATAATTGAAAAAAAACTCTTTGAAATGTTTTCTAGTTAAAGCTCATTACTAATTTGGGCAGGTTTTTCTGGTAATGACTTGAGGTAGTAGCATTTGATAATTTTCACTAAACTCATTCTTTTTTTTTGTAGCCCCAGACAGCTTATTCTATGCCTCACTAAGTTTTAATACACAGAAAAGGTAGTTATGAAAGGAGATATTTTAATAAATTTTAGAATGCTTAGAGATTTTTAAAATTTTGCCTTAACAAAAGCAACAATGTTAAGGAGAAAGAGAAGATGGATTAAAATTTATTGAGTATATTGAAGTGCCAAGAATAACCCTTAAAACAATAAATGCATTTAATACAACACTTCAGTAGAGCAGATGATTTCTCTTTTTCATAACAGGACATTGAGTCACAAAGAAACCAAAGCTCACACAGCTCATGGAGGCAAATTATATCCCACACAATTCCAGAGCCTGAGCTTATATAACACTTTTTACAAATGAAAAAAAAAATTGAGTGTTTATCAGTCTATATTGATATCTATTAATATTACCTGAGCTAATTCTCACTGGGCATCTGCTATGTGTTAGGCACTAAGAATATAACTATTAGCATGACCCAGTCATTGCCTTCAAGAAGTCCGTATCTAGTTTGTGACTCTGTGTTCAGAAATAGAATATGCAGAGACTTGTTTCATTTGAAAATTTCATTCAATCCATCAGCAGTGGTCAGTATTCATGGCCATATTATTATGGTCCAAAAATTATTTATCATTGTCATTTAGCATCTTCTAGGGTGATGATAAGGCTACAGGTTAATTGAAAATAAAGATAGAGACTCTTATCATAATTCTTCTATTTTTTTAAATTTCAGCATATTACAGGGATACGAATGTTTAGGTTACATATATTACCTTTGCCCCACCTGAGTCAGAGCTTCAAGCGTGTCCATCCCTCACACAGTGTACACCACACCCATTAGGTGTAAATATACCTATCCTCCCTCCTCCTTCCCACCTGCCCAACACTCGATGAATGTTACTATTATATGTGCACGTAAGTGTTGACCAGTTAATACCAATTTGATGGTGAGTACATGTGATGCTTGTTTTTCCATTCTTGTGATACTTAGTAGAATGGGCTCTGACTCTATCCAGGATAATACAAGAGGTAATAGATCACCATCATTTTTTGTGGCTGAGTAGAACTCCATGGTATACATACACCACATTTTATTAATACACTCATGTATTGATGGGCACTTGGGTAGTTTCTACATCTGTGGAATTCTACTATGTGTCTTCTTTAAACTTTCTACAAATGGTAAAAAACAACGAAAAAGAAACAAATACAATGCAGCCTCGTACCTCCTTTATGTTCCACATGCCTATGCAGGGCACACTTGAATATTAGACCTGTTCTGTCTAATATGGCAACCACTAGCCTCATTTAAATTAATTGTCAGTTCAGTTTCTCAGTTGCAGTGGCCTCACTTCAAGTGTTCAAGAGCCACATGTAGCTAATGGCTACTATATTAGCCATGTACTTACATAGGTATAGGGTATTTCTGTCATCACAGCATCTTCTACTGGTCCGTGTACTACAGCTATAATTCACAAGTAGTATGTTTGGGGGATTGTGATAGTGAATGATTTGGGGTATATTACCTAATAAAAATAACTTTTACATCTCCGTGAGCATTCATGGCTTACTTATTTGACATTTGGTGACCCCTCACTGATTAACAACCAGAATGAGTGACTTCAGAGATGTGTCACGATGCATTTTTCTGGCTGTGTAGTTTTATATGACTGTTCTTATTAAAAGTGATTTCATGTGCAAACCAGTGGAATATTCAACCTATATTATTTTTCCTGCCCATGCCTCATATAAAGTCATTGATATTTAGAACATTTCTGAAAGTTTACACATGAAAATGTGTTACTACTGAGAGCTTGGAGCTTGAAGTTGAGATGTGAGTAGAAGCTTTTGCTTTTTATTTTATATCCTTCTGTGCTCTTTCAATTTTCTACCAAGAGCATCTGTTACTTTCATTAAAAGAAATTAAAAAAAACAAAACTAGTTTACATAAAAAGCAAACAAAAACACTGCTTTTATAAATAAGACAGTATCATGTCTCAATTACACTAAGGAAGTATGATTAATTTGTCCATTTATTAATTGTTGAATGTTAATTGTGTGAAGATCTTTATACTAGGCTCTCTTTGGGAATGCATATAAAAACAATGTGGCACTTTCCATGGTCTTAATGGCCTTGTTCTTAAGGACAAAAGATGGGTGTACATAAAGATTATTGAATGACTGTCTACAGCAGCATAGGAAAACCTCAGTGTTCCCTGTAATCAGAGTTTCAGGGCATTACGGCTAAAAGCAGCTTTCTGGATGCCTGATACTTCTCACATGCTGGGATTTCAAAGGTTATTGCTGTACTGATTCCATGCATTTATGTCCCCCGTGTGAGGAGCCAGGTGCTCTTACATTGGGTCCCTCAGCCTGCAGAGCTCTTCCTTGGGCTTTCTTTGGTCACAGGGTCCATCACTTGGCTTGTCCTGTACCCCATGCTGACCAGAACTTTCCCTCTGTGGCCTTTTCTGATGCTAAAAGCAAAGTTATTTTTAAATCTGTTTTACACTTCTTGTTTTCCTTGTCTCTACTTTCACCTCTGCAAATTGGACTTTAGATACATTACTGGTGAATCAACAAATTACTTTCAACCAGGAAACTGACAGAAATTACACAATTTTTTACTCATATGGGGCATGAGTCACATAATACCCTGGATGCCAGGGTATTATGGTCACATAATACCCTGGATGCCATTCTGGGTGCCTTAATGCTTGCTGATAAGGTAAACCCAAGTTTTCTTCTCTTAGACAAAATTAACATGGAAAATGTGTGCTACAATGGAGGTTGGTGTAACAAAAGGTTAATTTGACATTTAAAGGTTTAAAAAAAAGGCGCATTTAAAGGTTTAAAAAGAGTTTTTGATGCTAATTATACATTTCAGGTTTATAGATTCAAGAGAATTTTTTTCCTTAAGACACACAAGGGTTGGTATACAATGCTATTATACTGAATATCATAAATAAACACATCAAAAAGAAAAACTTTTGCACTTTGCCGTTTGTCTAGAGACTGATGACTTTCCTGCCAATTTATCTATAAGCTGAATCTCTGAACTTGTCAATGAGAAGGTAACTAAATTATTGCTGGCAATTGCATGTGTTTATTGAGGAATAGTCAAATGCTATCAAATATTATTTATTTAATAGACATTCTGAAAAATTTAATTTAAAGATACTGAAATTTATTTTACAGAGGGGAAAATTTTTCAGACTAAACCAAAATAGCTTTCACTATAAAATAAATCCCTCTGAAACATTCTTTGTAATGTTTAGAAAGTAATTTGGCAGTTTGAATCGAGAGACTTAAAAATAGTCATAGTCTTTGTCCCTGTAATACCGCTTGTGAAAATCTATCCTAAGGAAACAATCAAATATTTGATAAAAGATTTAATGAGTGGTATGCTCATTATAAGCTAATTATATAGGGAAATAAAAGAAAATAATGCAAATGTCTAATATTAGGTAAGTGGTTAAATATATCTATGTATTTCAAGTCTATGCTGTCATTAAAGATCATTTGTATTTCTAAAAGTATATGTAATTCCACAGGAATTTTTATGCAAACACACTTTAGCTAACTTATCCCAACTTTGAAAGTGCACATATGTAAATAGGAAATGAAAGACTGATGCATGATAACCGTTATTATTTTGATGTGCCTCTAGGTGGAATTATAATTTTTGTTTTCTTTTTTTAAAAATGCTTCTCTATTTTCCATATGACCTAATGAATTATTCCTAATGAATATTTATTTTATTTTTAAAAGTCATTTGCTAATTTTCTTGCTTATCTACATTTCCTTTAAGCCAGTACCTAACTTAAGAGCCAGCTAAAAAGGAAGTTGTTAAAGATGATGGAGAATGGAAGGGAAAGCTAGCCTCTTCTTCCCATATTACTTTTATTTTTACAGATATAAGAGGAATATGTATCTTGCCCCAAAGTACCTCAAAATAAATACATAAGCAAAAAGCAAACAAATACAGTATTTCTTGGAGACTTATGCCTTGCTGAATTTAAACTGTGGTTGGAGTATGGTTTCACCTTTCAGAAATTGTGAAGTTTCAAGTGAAGGTCATTGAGAGTGTCAGCATTTTCAAAGCGATAGGAGAAAAATAGTCCACTTAGCTTTCTACAGATCTCTCTGCAAAGAGGAAGAAGGAGTAAAGTACAGAGGCAGCCTTGTGACAGCCCTGCTGAGCCATCACAGAGGAAGGCTCAGCTTTGCAAGATGTTTACATGATGTTGAAACCAGTGCTGACACCACTGGCCATCACAGAGATACGGCCTTTTCACGCCTCATGATTCATGGAACTGTGCTAAGCAAAAAACAGCGTTATGAGAAATAAAAAGGGAGGAGACTGGAGGAGAATTTTAAAGAGTCAAATTGAAATCTAAGTTTAGATGATACTATATTAACAAAATAGAACAGTAAAGGTGCTATGGAAATTCACGTGTAACTGTATCCAGATGGCTTCGAAATCCTTACTGGATTTCTAGGAACTTAGTTAGAAATCTGCTTTCTACCTCCCAGGGGTTTCAAGTAGTGCTTACTTTGTGACGATTTGCAACTAACTTAACGTTTCTAAATCCCAGTTTGTTATCTCTAAAATGTGGGTAATAATAGTACCTAATTCGTAGGGTAGTGTGAGTAGGTAAAAATTTTAGCACAATGTCCTATTTATTAAAGATTCAATAAATAGGAGTTTTTTATAATAATCACTATGCTTATATTATTTTTTTTTTTTTGAGACAGAGTCTCACTCGGTTGCCCAGGTTAGACTGAGTGCCATGGCACCAGCCAAGCTCACAGCAACCTCAAACTCCTGGGCTTAAGTGATCCTCCTGCCTCAGCCTCACAAGTAGCTGGGACTACAGGCATGTGCCACCATGCCGGCTAATTTTTTCTATATGTTTTTACTTAGCCAATTGATTTCTTTCTATTTATAGTAGAGACGAGGTCTCGCTCTTGCTCAGGCTGGTTTCGAACTCCTGACCTTGAGGGATCCACCCGCCTCGACCTCCCAGAGTGCTAGGATTACAGGCGTGAGCCACCACGCCCAGCCTATGTTTATATTCTTAATGTACATTTTATCTCACAAAAATGTAAATACTTTAAAGTTGAGTACATTTTACTGAGTTTTATCTGTACTAGGAGGAAATACAACCACTCTTATTGCCTATTCAAGCTTTAAGATCTTATAAAACTATCTAATAGCTATTTAAT
>CAUYRT010021443.1:0-39218 GCA_963574885.1 Lepilemur ruficaudatus | reverse complement strand
TGTGTACTGGTCTAAGTATTAAAATTCTCAAAACAAATCTTTGAGTTTTTTTTTTTTTTTTTTTTTTTTTTTTTTGAGACAGAGTCTCACTTTGTTGCCCGGGCTAGAGTGCCATGGCATCAACCTAGCTCACAGCAACCTCAAACTCCTGGGCTCAAGCAATCCTTTTGCCTCAGCCTCCCAAGTAGCTGGGACTACAGGCATGTGCCACCATGCCCGGCTAATTTTTTCTATATATTTTTAGTTGGCCAATTAATTGCTTTGTACTTTTTTTTTTTTAGTAGAGATGGGGTCTCGCTCTTGCTCAGGCTGGTTTCGAACTCCTGACCTTTGAGCGATCCGCCCGCCTTGGCCTCCCAGAGTGCTAGGATTACAGGCGTGAGCCACCGCGCCCGGCCCTCTGTGAGATTTTATATATGATGCTAACTAGTATCAGAGGTAATTTGCCCTCTGTCACCAGCCAGCAAGTGGTACAGCAACAGGGGTATTAATCACCCCAGTATGGCTCCAGTGCACACACTTTACAGCATCAGTCTAAAGCTAGGTTTTTAGAAAACAAAGGAGCCTAGTGTAAATATTACTATTTTCATATGTAAATCTTTCATTTCTTCAATAAACATTTATTAAGCACTTACCATGTTTCAGGCAATGGGCCAAGTGCTAGAGAGCAATGAAGCTAATAGGACATAGTCTCACAATCCAATGCAGAGTGAGAAAAGTGGAAGATACACAAAAAGGTGCAATAAAGAATACTGTGGGGGCCACAGAGAGGAAGGGCTCAGTTCTACCCAGAGTGGGGCACTTAGCCTATTTTTTTCCCTTTGTCTATTCTGGGAAACATTTTTACTCTTTAATTTCATCGGTATAACATGTAAATAGATTGGGCATCATTAAAAAGTAAAACAAGTATCGGAAGATATTCAAGGATTCAAGATACAAAAGGATAGAGAACATTCTAGATGGTCTACATTAACATAAGGAGACCAGCTAGAAAAGCCAGATTGCAAGGTAGAGGAGAGTAACTGGGAGGGAGGGCGGGGGGAAATTAATACAAAGACCGATGTAAGCAATCAATGATATTTAGTGTATATACTCAAAAAAGAGTAGGATAACCCACAACAGAATTCAAGGACTTGTGCTGTATTGTCAAGGAGCCTACAGTCTAACAGGGAGACAAAAGGCACAAATAAGAAACATATTTATTTTCAAGCAATAATTCTTAAGGGCAAATGAACATAATGCAGAAGATAAGTAAGCATTAATCAGGAGCAAGGCAGAGGAATAAAAACAATAAGATCCCAGAGGTTTGGGGGCTAATTTTGAAATAAAGGAGGGGTAATGCTGGTGAGGAGAAACAAGGCACTGCAGACCGGGAAGAGAAACCACGCCCAGCACAATCACATTAAGAGGAAGCAAGTAGTGAGGGGAACTGGGCTATGGGCAACTGTTCACAGATGACCCGGAGGAAGTCCATAGGAAGAGAATTACCAACACGTTAATGGAAGAAAACTGAAAAATATACTGCCAAGTTGCACAAATTTTAATTTTTCTGGTCATAGGAAAGGGAATCACTGCAATTGTGTGGATCCAATAAGCCAAAAGCTGAACTTCAAATAGTTAAGAGGTCAAGTGTTTACCTTATTAAAATGACATCAACAGAAGGGCTCAAAGTTTTCATCTGGCACTCACCACTGACTCCGAACTAGACCTTGGGTAACTGACTAATCTGGATGCAGTGTGGGAAAAGGGCAAGAGAGGAAGAGCCCATCAAAGACAGAAAGTCAGCTCTGCAAAATCTAATAATAGCAGCTCTGCAATATTGCACATGTCACTAAGCACCAGGAGCTGTTGTAAAGGCTCTCCAAGGGTCTACTCATGTCCTCTTCACTGTCCTCCTGGAGGTGGGAAGCAGTGGACCTGCTTCCAGAGCCCAGGCCCTTAACCTCAGACGACCCCACCTTTCTACTGCTTTTAAAATGGTTATGAAAAATTCTGTCTCTTGCAATGGAGGGATGATGACAAATATTTATGAATGAATGCTATATAGCAAATATTTCCAGCTGTGATCCATGTAGCATCAAGAATCTGTTTTATTTTCAATGAATTTACTTGTAGCCTTCCACTTGCCATAAAGAATTTGAGACCGAATGAAAGGTTTATAGAGAGTAGATTGTGAATTTAGTTAGACTCTAAAGATAGTACCATAAAAAAGTATTCTTCTGAATTTTGAAAAGTATTGCAAATGAGTCACGGAGAAGTTATTAGACTGCGTAGAGTTTATTCCGCAGATCTCTGTTTGTTTACAGCTCTAGGCAGTTAAAATCAGCCAAACCCTTCCTGGGAATCATGGCATATACTCATCTGGGAACTCAGCAGGTATCAATTCACACCCCAAGCTGATCCCTGAAAAATAATGACTTTGTAATATGAGGCATCAGAGAATAAATATTCATTCTCTGACACTCTGAAGATAAATTTAAAATGTCAGCTGCATTTCATCATAGCTAGATGAAAATGTGTTTCATTCCTGTTAAGCTATTAAATAAGGAAGCTATGAAACACACAAACACACTGAAGAAAAGAAGACTAAAAGTGGCAAGTATTGAAGCAGACATAACATTATTCCCTAGAAATTACCAGTAGTGTTAGGAGTGCAAGGATACTGTTTGGTCTTTGATCTCAGCTTTCCCAGCCTTCTTCGTGATGCAATTGCTTTTTAATTGCTAGATGTTATGGGCTCCACTGTGTCCCCCATAAAAATCATAAGTTGAAGTCCTAACCCCTAGTACCTTAGAATGTGACTATATTTGGAGATAGGATCTTTACAAAGGTAATTAAGTTAAAATGAGGTCATCAGAGTGGGGCCCTAATCCAATATGACTGATTTCCTACTAAGAAGAGGAAATTTGGACACAGACATACACGAAGGAAACACGATATGAAGACCCAATGAGAGAACCTAAAAGCCAAGAAGAGAGGACTCAGAAGAAACCAATCTTGCCAACACCTTGATCTTGGACTTCTAGCCTCCAGAATTTTAAGAAAATTAATTTCTGTTGTTTTAAGCCACCCAGTCTGTGGTATTTTGTTACAGCAGCCTTAGCAAACACTGCACCCTCCACTAGACTATAAGCTCGTTGAGGGCCAGCCTGAGTGTGGCTGTCTTCTCTACCCTGTATTCCCAGTACATATTGTGGAGCCTGGTACACAGTAGATGCTTAATAAACATTGTTGAATGAATAGCTGACTGTAGCTGGATGTTTTGGCCCACTTTACTGGAGTACAGAAATTTAACCATTACCACAAATGATCAAAGAAAATTTTCTTCCTTTATCAAAAAAAACCCCTTTATATTCAGATTTTTAAAATAGTGCCCATCCATTGTGAAAAACAGCAGTATAAAGAAGGAAAATATAATCACTAAAACCTTGCCACTTTGAGATAACTACTTTAAATTTGGACACTTTCTAGTCTTTTTCTATACGTATATAAATTTTAACACAGAAATAATACTGTATGACTTATTATGTCACATTTTCCCTGCATCATTAAAAATGCTTCATAAACATTTTAAATGGCTATAAAATATATATCATATGTATCTTTCATAATTGAAATAGAATTAGAAATTCAAGTGTTTCTAGCTTTTTCTATCATAATTAGCACTGCAATGAATATCTTTGTGTGAGAAAGCTTTTATCCACTTTTCTGAATTCTTTAAAGCAGCGGTCCCCAACCTTTATGGCACCAGGGACGGGTTTCATGGAAGACACTTTTTCCATGGCCAAGGGCGGTTGTGGGGGTGGCAGGGGAAAGGGTGCTGTGCAGCTCTGCAGCCTGGTCCCTAACAGGCCTCCAACTGGGACTGGAAATTGGGGACCGAAGCTTTAAAGGATGACATCCTAACACTACGGTTATTGATTAAAAAGGTATGGGCATTATTAAGGTATTTAATACACATTCTTCTATTGCTTTTTGAAAAAATTAAACCAATTTATACCCTACAAGCAGTCCACGTGAGTCCTCATTACACTTCACCCACAAGCATTACTTCTACAAACCTTGCTAATTTGATAAGATAAAACGGTATCTGAGTGTCATTTTAATTTGCATGTTTGAATATTAATGAAGGTTTCCATTTTTCCCCATACATTAACCATTAATATTAAATAATTTTGCCTTTTGAATTGTTGGTGTGTGCCTTTTGAAGGGGGCTTTTCTGAACACTTTTAATGAAGTAATCTTCCAGCTAGGCCCCTAATGCAATATTGCCTATCCCTCAACGAAGGCCTCTACTTCTGAATGAACAAGACTACACATCCTTGAGTTGTCCCAGAATCTTATCATGGGCTGATACGCTATAATGCAGTCTTTAGTGTTCTGAATCGACAGAGAAACTTGTTCCAATTATTCATCTCCTATTAACAAAATTTTGATGCATCAATTGCATGTGGATATATTTAATTTAGCTAAGTCTCTAAGTCTGAAATGAAATTTCTTTGCGGAATGAAAAGAAAGGTCTCAGTTCAAACACACACACACACACACACACACACACAGAACTTTTGTGAGAAAGGCAAATAGCACTCTACTCCCAACACAGTTTTGGCATAAGTACACCTATTTCTCATCTGCATTTATTAAATTCAGGACACAGAAGAAATTAAAAATACAAATATTTTCCAACTGATTTACTCTAAAAGTCGCATCTTTAGTAAAACAAAATGCTATAACTTGCATAAACCTTACAGGTCTTCTAATTAAATCTCTAAATGTTTAGATGGAGAAAATTTCAACAGAAATGATTTTGAAAATGGTAGTTGGTGGCAAATCTCAGTTTTAGAGACAGAAACAGATCAGAGAGGTTAGATTTTGCAGGGATGTTGATGAGCAGGTAGGGGAGGCAGTCAAGTACAGTGGGAAAAAGACCTTGCAACTCTAAGTCCTTTGATGTACTTCCCTTCTTACTTCCTCGCTCAGTCAGTCCTCACCTGTCCTTGCTTCCCTTTCTCATCATCACAGTGAAACAGGCGTCCCTGCGCCTCTCTAGGGATAACCCCCTCCCTTCTTCACCCTCCCCCCTCACACCTCCGGGTGTCCTCTGTCTCTTCCCTCTCTTGCATTATTATCCTTCCCCCTCTCACCATCTGTTCCTAAACCTCAGAATATATTCCATTTTCCCCTTCCTAAAAAAGAACCAGGCTTCCTCGTTTACCCTATTTGCCCCCTTTTCAGACTCCTTGAAATGTACACTTGGTTTTTCCCTTCTTCCAATTTCCTTCTCACACGCTTATGCCAAATTCACTGCTGTTCTGACTCTACCCCCATCTCCAATTAGGTTTGCCTGCTCTTGAGCTTCATACAAATGATCTCAAACAGTGTGTACTCTTTTGTGTCTGGCTTCTTTATGCATTTATCTTTTTTTTATTGTGGTAAAATATACACAACATAAAATGTACCATTTTAGCCATTTTAAATGTACACTTCAGTGGCATTAAATGCATTCAAATTGTTATGCAACCATCACCACCATCCATCTCCAGAACTGATCTTCCCAAATTGAAACTGTGCCCATTAAACAGTATCTCCTCATTGTTCCCTCCCCCCCAGCTCCTCGTGACATCAATTCTACTTTCTGTCTCTATGACTTTGCCTATTCCAGGTACCTCAAAAAAGTGGAATCATACATTTGTCCTTTCGTGTTGGGCTTATTTTACTTAGTATGTTTTCAAGATTCATTCATGTCATAGCATGAATAAGAACCTCATTTCTTTTTAGGGCTGAGTAATATTTCATTCTTTGTGTATACCATGTTTTGTCTATCCATGCAACAATCAATGGACATTTGCATTGTTTCCACCTTTTGACCACTATGAATAGCGCTGCTATGCACATTCGTGTACAAATGTCTGCTTGAGTCCCTGCTTTCAATTCTGCTGAGTACATAGCCAGAAGTAGAACTGGTGCATCACATGGTAATTCTGTTTCACTTGTTGAGGAGCCGCCATGCTGTTTCCCACAGTGACCACACCATCTTACATTCCCACCAGCAATGAATTTTTTCATATCCTCTCCAACACTCGTTCTTTTCTGGCCATCCTAATGGGTGTGAAGTGGTATCTCACTGTGGTTTGGCTTTATACATTTATTCTTACAATGTTCTCTGCCCTTTGTGCCTGCCTTTACTATTAGTTCTTTGTTTATTTCTAGCTCTTGGCTGACTCTTTCTTCTCTCTCCACCTCTTTAACGTGGGTTTCCCTGGGTTTCTCCTCAGCTGCTTCTGTTTTCTGTACACACAGTCCCCAGAGATCCCATCCACTCCCATGATGGAAGTATCCCGCCCATGCCAGAAACTTACAAATCTGTATTTTTCTAGTCAGGATCTCTCTCTGAGCACAGCATTTGCCTTCAAATAATCACTTGGAAATAAAACAATGAGAAGTTTAAAACCTAGTTAAAAATAGGGACACTATTAATGGTCTTTGTTGTTACTGAATGGGATGGGGGGATGGGGGAGAAAGAAAAGATTTTCACATTTTTTAAAATTGTGGTTAAAAGTAAGCAACATAAAATGTACTATCATAACCATTTTTTAAAACAGAGTTTATTTTTTAGAGTAGTTCTGGTCCACAGCAAAATTGAGTGGAGGGTACAGAGATTTGCCATATACTCCGGCCCCTACGCTAGCACAACCTCCACCACTATCAAAATCCTCTGAGCTAGCATGGTACATTTATTATGATAAAAGAAAAACTTTTGACAAAATAAATGTCACGGAGTTCATTTGAGCAAAGAACAATTCTCGAATTGAGCAGCCCTCAGAACCAGAACAAGTTCAGAGAACTCTGCTCTGCAACATAGTGAGTATTTATAGATAGAAAAAGGCTGAAGAAAGTAAAAACAAAGAACAAAAGAAGGATTAGTCATTTCAAAGTTACTTTCCTTGTAAAGGTTAAAGCAGAGGGGACTTCCTCAAAATGCTGGTTAAAACTGGCCTGTTTTGGGATTTGGCCATTTCTCTCCCCTGATGTTTGGGAAGGGCAGATAAACAACTTCGCTTGGCTTGGTGGTGTAGAACTTTAAAATGAGTGACTCCATTTTGGTTTGGTCTGTTGCAGCCTAGTACAGGATCTCAGTCCAAATCAGTGGCCTCAAACAAATTTTATTTAACAACCAATGAGCCCACATTGACACATCACTATCACCTAGAGTCCATAGTTTACGTTCTTTCTATCTTGGTGTTTTATATTCTGTGGGTTTTGACAAATGTATTATGCCATGCATCCACCATTATAGTACATATGGAGTCATTTCGCTGCCCTAAAAATCCTCTGTGCTCTGCCTATTCATCCCTCTTTACCTCTAGACTCAGACAGCCACTCATATTTTTATTGTCTCCACAGTTTTACCTTTTCCAGAATTTCATATAGTTGGAATCATACAGTATGTAGCCTGTTCAGATTGGCTTCTTTCACTTAATAATAGGCATCTAAGATTCCTTCATGTCTTTTTATGGCTTGATAGCTCATTTCCTTTTATCACTGAATAATATTCCACTGTACAGAGCTACCACAGTTTATTCACCTACTGAAGGACATCTTCATTGCTTCTGAGTTTTAGTAATTATTAATAAAGTTGCTATAAACATCTATGTGCAGGTATTTGTGTGGACACAAGTTTTCAACTCCTCAGGGTAAACACCAAAGAGCATGACTGCTGGATTGTATGGTGCTATGGTTTAAATATGTCTCTTCCAAAATTCAAGTGTTGAAACTTACTAGCCAATGTCATGGTATTAAAAAGTAGATTTTTTTTTCTTTTTTTAGAGACAGAGTCTCACTATATTGCCCAGGCCAGTCTTGAGCTCCTAGGCTCAAGCAATCCTCCCATCTCAGCCTCCCAAGTAGCTGGGACTACAGGCATATGTCACTGCACCTAGTGAGGTGGAGCCTTTAAGAGACCATCAGGCCATGAGTGTTCCTCCTTCATGAGTAAGATTAAGGACTTTATTTTTAAAAAGGCTTCATGCAGCATTTGGCTCTCTTGCCTTTTTGCCTTGTGCCATGTGAGGACACAATGTTCCTCCCCTCCAGAGGATGCAGCAACAAGGCATCTTCTGGAAGCAGACAGCAAACTTATCAGACAACTAAACCTGGTAGTGCCTTGATCTTGGACTTCCCAGCCTCCAGAACTGTGAGAAATAAAATTCTGTTCTTTATAAATTAACTAGTCTCAAGTGTTCGTTACAGCAGCACAAAATGGACTAAACCATATGGTAAGAGTATGCCAAACTGACAAACTATCTTCCAAAGTGGCCATTCTATTTTGCATTCTACCAGCAGTAACAAGTGTTCTTCTTGCTCCTCATCCTCACCACTAACAGTATTTGGTGCTGTTAGTGAAAGAATTGATAAGCTGGATTTTATTAAAATTATAAACTTCTGCTCTGCAAAAGACACTGTCCAGGGAATGAAAAGACAAGCCATATCTGGAAGAAAATATTTGCAAAAAAAGATATCTGATAAAGGACTTGCAGCCAAAATATACAAAGAACTCCTAAAACTCCACAATAACAAAGTAAACAACCCAAATAAAAAATGAGCAATAGCTGGGCAGGGTGGTGCATGCCTGTAGTCCCCGCTACTCGGGAGGCTGAGGCAGGAGGATTGCTTGAGCCCAGGAGTTTGAGTTTGCTGTGAGCCAGGCTGACGCCATGGCACTCTAGCCCGGGCAACAGAGTGAGACTCTGTCTTAAAAAAAAAAAAAGAAAAAAAATGAGCAAAAGACCTGAACAGATATAGAAGATATACAGTGGCAAATAAGCATATGAAAAGATGTTCAACATCATGTCATTAGGGAATTGCAAATTAAAACAATGAGATACCCCTACACACCTATTAGAATGGTCAGAATCCATCATAACTATTTTTAAGAGTACAGTTCAGTAGGGTTAAGTACATTCACAGTGTTGTACAGCAGATCTCTAGAACTTTTTCTTCTTGCAAAACTGGAACTCTATACGCATTAAACTTCCCATTTTCCCCTCTCACAGCTCCTGGCAACCATGTTTTTCCTCTGTTTCTATGAATGTCACTACTTTAGCTACCTCAAATAAGTGGAATCATACAATATTTGTCTTTTTGTGACTTGCTTATTTTACTTAGCATAATGTCCTCAAGGTTCATTCATGTTGTGACATGTGACAGGATTTCCCACATTTTTTTCAATTTTAAAAAAGCATTAATGTTTTTAATTAATCTATGCTGTGCTGGTTAATTGTCTCACCTGTGTGCCCTCCTCCCCCAAATCATCCATTCTGCATCCTTCTCCCCCTGCTCTGAGTCCCTGGATGCTGACCTCTAAGGATGGCCTCGCCCTGTGTCCTCTGGTTTCTGGCTGGAAGCACCACAGGAGACTGGCGGGCAAGAGGTCTCTCTGTATTCCTCCACATGTCACTCCCTTCCTGCCTCACTCCTAGCCACACAGGAGCCCTCTTCGTTCTCTAGGCACGTCCTCTCAGCACCAGCTCTCTAGGCTCCCTCACCCCATGCGACCCGCCCCCAGTCCCCAGCCCCCAGCCCGCTCAGGCCCAGGAGCAGGAACAACTTCCTGCCGTTGCTAGGCTGGGCATGCTTCACATGACTCACCACCCCTTTGCTGTTCCTTTAACCTTGCCCACACCTTGGTAAATAGTCCCTTCATTAAACCCTCTCCAATATGCCATCTGTTCATATGCTTCCTGCTACGATCCTGAGTCAGACACACGCAGCTATGAAAAAAAAAATTAACAGTGTAGAAGGCTAAGAAGTGAAAAACAAAAATCTGTGTTTACCCTCATAGCCCTTTACTTCCTCCCATCCCATGTATAGCTGCCATTTCGCCAGGTGAGCCCTAATTCTTGGGTGAGCCCTGATTAGTCTGAGGTGATCATGTCGAATCCTTCTCCCTTGCCAGGCACTGGTTCAGAAATGCAGGCCTGAACCATCAGGGCAGGGTATTTCCTTCTCCCAGGGACTGGGTTGAGAACAGGCATGTGAGTCACTGTCCCAACCCAGCTCAGGGCAGCGACATGAAAAGAGAAATTTGCTGGGGGGTTGGTTCCTCTTGGGAGAACTGAGCTGGGAGAGGTGGGAGAACCCCAACTATGGAACCAGCTTGAGTCAGGGTCAGCAGAGGAAGTGGAGCCACCAGAATCACAGAAACAGAGTCAGGCCTCTGGATTAAGCCACTATTGCTAACCCTAAATCCGATCAGCCTCTACACTTCCAATTATGGAACCTGATAAATTTCATGATTTTCTGTTTACTTGCAACAAATGCATCCTAACCAATACACACATACGTTTACTGTAAAATATGCATACCCAAATGGGATCATACCACATATACTGTATTGCAAATTACTCTTTTCACTAAATGATGTATCCCGAACATCTTTCCAAGTAAGCACATTTCACTTTGCTTCATTATTTAAGTACTGGATAGTGTTTTGTGGAAAGGAGGCATCATAGTTTATTTATCCTTTCCCCTACTGAAGAATATTTAGGTCGTTTGCAGATTTTCCCTATTACAAACAATGGCACAATGACACATATATTGTGTCTGAATTAATATGTACATAAAATGAATTCCTATTGGAATTGCTTGGTCAAAAAGTCTGAGAATTTAAAGTGTTCATAAACACTGCTATATTGCCTTTCAAAAAGTTATATTAATTTATACTTTGCAACCTCATGAGAGAACTTCAACAACAAAATTACACTCCCACAAATAATATGTGAATGTACTTAATTCTTCATATCTTACTTCTTTTATATCTGTGTACTACAAAAAGTTTAAATCTTCGGTAATCACATAAAAATTACATCTCCTGAGGGTACTAATATTTTCATTTTTGAGTAAAGTCAAAGCATTTTTATGTGCTTTTTTTTGGGTAAACTATTCATATCCTTTGCCCACTTTTCTATTTTCTATTTAATTGTAATTTTTTTACTGGCTTGAAGTAGCACTTTGTATAGTTTTGTTTTGTTTTGTTTTGTTTAGAGCCAGAGCCTGGCACTGTCATCCAGAGCTGGAGTATAGTGGTATGATCATAGCTCACTGCAGCCTCGAACCCCTGGGCTCAAGCAATGCTCCCACCTCAGTCTCCCAAGTAGCTAGGACTACAGGTGAACGACACTACACCAGGCTAATTTTTTCTTTTTACTTTTTGTAGAGATGGGGGGGGGTCTAGCTATGTTGCCCAGGCTGGTCTTAAACTCATGGTTTCAAGCCATCCTCCCACCTCAGCCTCCCAAGTGCTGGGATTACAGGCTGTATGGTTTTTAAAATAGCTATTCATTATAGGTATTAGATATTTTGCCCCCCACTTTTATTAATCTTTTTAGTTTTTTGTTTTTAGGTTTTTTTACATTTTTACATTACATTTTTCTACATTTTTCATGAGAAAGATTTTGCAATTTAACATACTGATGTTTTCTTTTATCATAGTAGGGTATTATTTTATGCCTAGAGTACTTCCCTCACTCCAAGACTATTATTTAAATTCACCAGTATTTTCTTCTAGTAATTTTATGGGTTCATATTTACATTACAATTTTTGACCCAAATGAAACATATTTGCTCTATACAAATATATGTTCTTCAAATTTTTTTTACAATTAGCATATGTTACTATTATAATTTGTCTAAAACGTGGTCACTAGCTAGTATAGTACAGATACATCCTTCTACAAAAATCTTGACAAAAGCAAACACGAAATTACATAACAGATGTAATTTGAAAAACATCAATATGGTAAAAGAATGAAACTAGGCTTTTCATAGTTTACTTTGAAATATGAAAGATCACCACATGTGTACCTCCCTCTCAAAACTGCTCTTCCATGTGTACACACTGTTCAGCACAAGAGGCCTGCCAATGTGGTATCAGTGGTCACGCCCCCTTAGTTAGGCTTGATATCAATCCACAGGAAAAAAGGAAGAAAGGTTGTCAAGAGAAAGAGCAATAAAATCGATACAAGTAAACGGGGAGGCATAACCAACATTTACTGCCAGGCCCAGGAACAAGTCTTTCCAAAACGCCTGGACTGCCCAATGGTACAATTCCTTTCTCAACTTCCACCCCATGTAAACTCTTAAAAGTCCCCAGCACCTATAGCACCTGGCCCCAAAGTGTCTCCACTGCACACAAAGTAAGAGTGTAGGTTATGGAGCCAGACTGCCTGGCTCACACTGGATTCTGCTGCTTACCAGCTGTGAGACCTTCGCACATTGCTTGCATATCTCTGGTCCTCAGTTTTCTCGCCTGTAAAATGGGGATGATAATAATAATACTTACCTTGTGAGGATGTCCTGTGGATGGATTATCTGAGTTAATACATGTAAAGCACTTTGCATGGTGCCTAGAATATGATAGTGTTCAAAAAATATTAGCTATAATCTTTATTAGGGACTAGTTAAGTCTATCTGAGCCACAAGTCTATTGCAGAAGTCCAAGGGAATATCAGAAACTTGGGAATTACGAGAAGTTCCAGTTTTGCTGTTGTTTGACAGGCTTGGAAAAATTGTGCAACCTCTGCCTTTCTATTTTCCTGTGGATAACGTGGATAATTACTTTCCTATTACAGTTAACTACTAATTGTAAAGTAAAGTAAATAAGCAGTTTGAGGGCTTCTATTATTAGTGGTTCTTATTCACCTGACTCAAGACACACTGTTTTTTTCTCCAACTGACTCAGTGCTCTACTCACTGCTATTGTTCAATAAAGTGAGAGAAAGTTATTGAATCATTTCAAATCTGCTTATGGATGCTAAGATCCTGCTGTGTAACGGCAAAAAAAATCTTAGTCACGCATTAAGGCAATGGCAATATAGTTGAGAGGAATGGAAAGTGTCTCACTTTGTAAACTGTGCAACTGAGATGCATTTTGTGATAATAATTCTCTTAATAACTATAGAGTTGTCCTATGAAGTTTCCCTCCTACAGAAAAGCAAACTAAAGCTTTGCAAGCTCACAGAAAAGGATCTTTGGGGCCATATTAGAAGACTACCTACACATCTACAAGTTTTTTCCAAAAAAGAAAAATTGGACAATTAAAATACATATTTTATCCCTTTTTTTGCAGTTGTTTGCATCTCTGTCTGGTGTGCTCTACTATGGTTGAATTCTTGTGCTCATTTCTTAGGTTTCACTATTTTATTCTTTGGTGTATTTATTTTGCTATTTGGTTTATCTAGTAGGCCTTTTATCTTGATGATCATTTTTTAATTTTCAAATCAATAACTGATTCTTTTAAAACTGCCTGCTTTTATGGTTGCAGTATCCTTTCATAGCTCTAAGGTTTTTAATTATCGTTCATTTGAAATCTTGTTTGCTCTATTAACTGGCCCCTTGGGCATCCATGCTTATATTTATTGGGTTTGGTGCCTGTCCTTCATGGTGCTGGTTTTCATTAAAGGTCTGGTGATTCTCGGTTTGCTGCTTGTCTTTGTGATTAAACAGCCCTGCCTGTCGGAGCTGGCTGTGATGCTAGGAGCCCACCCCTGGTCTCTGTGGATGGGCCAGGGCAGAGATGCTGAGAGGAGCAGCCAGTGTATCTATTTATGTTCTGTGGCCCTTTGGGGGGCCACAAACTATGGCAACAGCTAAGGTTTTTTGCTTTCCTTCTCCCCAAGAGCCAACTTTTGCCAGAGTGGGAGCACTATCACCCCCATCTAAAAATCATGCTCTGGAGAATGGTCCTGTCTTTCTGTACTGTGTGTCCTGAGGTCAATGCTCTTACTGCCTTCTGCTTAGAAAGCAGCTGACAAAGAACTCTCTTGCTCCTTTATCCAGTACCTAGAACCGGGGTAGGGAATCTATGGCCTTAAGGCCACATGTGGCCTTCTAGGTCCTTAAGTGCGGCCTTTTGACTAAATTCAAATTTTACAGAACAAATCCTTTTACTTTTATTAATACATGTTTGTTTGTCTTTTATATTTTTATTTATTTTTTTAATGAACAATTTTAAATACCAAAGGATAAAATAGGTTTCAAAAAAATAATCCTCCCAGAATTGACCAGCACAATTAGAACATGAGTAAGCCATAAGGGCTAAATTGAAGGCTGCTACATTCATGATTTAGTTCTAACTTCCCCCACCTAGTGGGACCACTACCCTATGAGGCTGGCTGGGGAGAGTATACGGGGGTCAAGTGCGCCAGTCTGTTATCAACTTTTGATAACGGTGCACTGTGTTTCTGTTTGAAGTCAAATTTGTGAATAGTTGCACTGCTCAACAGTATTTTTTAATTCTGTCTGCTTAACAGCCCATCTTGTCAAAGACCAAGAGAACACTGAAGGAAGAAAACGGATATTTTAAGGGATTGGGAATGGCAATATTATCTCAATTCTGCTAAAGATAAGATGATTTGCTTGATACTGTAATATCAACATTAAAGAAATTCAATGCTCATCAGCATTATAACACTCATAAGGACCACAAATGTTTTAAATTAGAGGGAGAGGTTTGAAAGGTTGTATTGTGGAAATTAAAAAGTGAAAAGCAAAGCAAAGACAATTCTTTCAAGCAGCAATAAGACTTGGAAATAATGCCACCGAAGCAATTTATAAAGTAGCTTATATACTCGGGAAAAAAGGGAAGCCATTTGGTGATGTAGAAATTGTGAAAGAATGCATTGTTGAAGTTGTAGGTTGCTTATACCCCGATAACATTTTAAACAAAGTACAAACAACTGCCTCTTTAAAGAACTATAACTGATTGGCAGCATAAATTAGCCTTCACTTAACAGGACAACTTCATGCAATACTTCAAAAGGAAAAAATATGTATTATTCAATCACTTTGGATGAATCAACTGATACTACTGACTCGGCACAGGTTTTACACTTCATTCGGGTCATAACAGAAGATTTTCTTTGCCACAAAGAATTACTCACTTTCTCCACTCTTGCAAACAGAACATGGGGAATAGATATTTTCAACAACTTTCAAAATAAATGTCATGAAGTTGGACTGAATTTGGTAAATTCAGTGAGTGTATGTACAGACAGTGTACCTTCCATGACAGGAAAACATGAAGGGTTTATTACACAGATTAAAAAAGTATTAACAGATCCAGATGCTCTCATTTCTTTTATTACTCTATAACCATTAGTAGTCATTCCTATTTCTCTCCACCTCACCAACCTATCCTTTCTCCTCCAGTCCCAAGCCCCAGGGAATCACTTAACGACTATCCATCTCTATACATTTGCCTGCTCTGGACACTTTTTTATTCCTTCTATAATTATAAATGCTTTGACCAACGCCTCCACCTCCCTCATCTCCCAACCATGCAAGCCTCTGACAACCACCATTCTACTCTCTTCTTCTACGAGATCAGCTTTTTTAAAGTCCACATGTGTACTCTCTCATGTATAAAAGCGTTTGTGGCAGATACTACCCAAGGCAATCTACAGATTTTAATGCAATCCCCATCAAAATACCAATGACCTTCTTCACAGAAATAGAAAAAATAATCCTAAAATTTATATAGGATCAGAAAAGACCCAGAATAGCCAAAGCCATCCAGAGGAAAAAGAACAAAATTGGAGGAATCACATTACCTGACTTCAAATTATACTACAGAGCTGTAGTAACCAAAAACAGCATGGTACTGGCATAAAAACAGATAACACAGACCAATGGAACAGAATAGAGAACCCAGAAATAAATCCACACATCTATAGCGAACTTACCTTTGACAAAGTTGCCAAGAACATACAGTGAGGAAAAGTAGTCTCTTCAATAAATGGTGCTGGGAAAACTGGGTATGCAAAAGAATGAAATTAGACCCCATCTCTTGTCATACACAAAAATCAAATAAAAATGGACTAATGACTTAAATCTAAGACCCAGAACTATGAAACCACAAAAAGAAATCATTGGGGAAACACTTCAGGACATTGGTCTGGGCAAGGACTTCCTGAGTAATACCCCCAAGGCACAGGTAACCAAAGCAAAATTGGACAAATGAAATCACATCAAGCTAAAAAGCTTCTGTACAACAAAGGACACAATAAACAAAGTGAAAAGACAATCCACAAAATGGGAGAAAATATTTGCTAACTACTCATCTGACAAGAGATTAATAATGAGAATATATAAGGAGCTCTAATAACGCCATAGGAAAGAATCAAATAATCTAATTTAAAAATGAGCAAAGGATCTGAATAAACATTTCTCAAAAGAAGACATACAAATGCTCAACAGGTATATAAACAAGTGCTCAACATCATTAGTCATCAGAAAAATCCAAATCAAAACTACAATGAGATATCATCTCACCCCAGTTAAAATGCCTTTTATCGGAAAGACAGTCAATAATGAATGCTGGCTAGGATGTATAGAAAGGGGAATCATCATAAACTGTTGGTGAGAATGTAAATTAGTGCAAACACTATGGAAAACAGTATGAAGGTTCCTCAAAAAACAAAAATAGAACTACCGTATGATCCAGCAATCCCACTGCTGGGTTTATATCCAAAGGAGAGGAATGCAGTATATGAAAAAGATATCTGTACTCCCATGTTTATTATAACACTATTCATAGTAGCCAAGATTTGGAATCAACCTAAGTGTCCATCAGCAGATGAACAGGTAAAGAAATTTTGGTGTATATACACAATGGAATATTATATAGCTGTAAAAAAGAATGAAATCCTGCCATTTGCAACAATATAGATGGAACTGGAGAACATTATGTTAAGTGAAATAAGCCAAGCACAGAAAGGCAAATCTTGCATGTTCTCACTTATATGTGGGAGCTAAATATTAAAAACAATTGATCTCATAGGAGACCTAGGGTAGAATGATGGTTACCAGAGGCTGGGAAAGGTAGTAGTATGGAGGTGGGATAAAGTGGGGATGATTAATGGGTGCAGAAATATAGTTAGATAGAATGAACAATATTTGATAGCACAACAAAGTAACTATAATCAACAATAAGTTAGGGTATACTTTAATATAACTAAAAGAGTGGAAATGGAACACAAACAAATGATAAATACCTGAGGAGAAAGATACCCCAATTACTCTGATTTGATTAATTCACGTTGTATGCCTGTATCAAAATATCACATGTCCCCTATAAATACAGACAACTATCATGTACCCATAATAATTAAAAATGAAATTTAAAAAAAAAGTGTTTGTGGCAGAGTATATTTTCCTAGTTTATCTGCAATAACCAAACCATTTTATAGATTCTTCTTGACACGCCTATCATTGAGAGGTGAGATCTATGTTCTTCTCCTTGATTCTGGCAGGCTTTGTGACTCTAGAAGAAGTGTGTGACCTTATGTAACCTTTAAGGCTAGGTTAAAAAATGCAGTGTAGCTTTGCTTGGGTTCTTTTGAAGCTCCTCTTCTTAACACTGAGCCACCATGCTGTGAGGAAGCCCAAGAAGTCTGTGAGGAGGCCTACATGGAGCATAACTGAGGGCCCCAACCCTAGCCACATTGAGTAATTTCTCAAGCAGGCTCAATAATATCTAGACCAGCGGGCATTTTCACCCACTGCCCAAACCAATGTCATATAGGCAGGTCTCCACCTCCCAAATTCTCTGATCTATCAGCAGATATCTTTTAGGGGTGTCCTGTGTGACGACAGGTGGGTTCTGGATATAGTTAAGTAAGAGCTACTTTTGGTATCTAATGTGAAACCACAGGACTCTATATGGAAGCAACCCAGTAGTAAAGCAGAATTGCCTTCAAACCCACAAGAAAACTCTGCTAGCTTCCTAAATAAAACTTGCTTCCAAAATTTTCTAATCAAGAATATGAAATACTCTAGTTTTAATAAAACCCAAGTTGAATAAAACTTCCTGCCTATGAAATGCCAATCGAATGAAACCTAAAAATGGAACGCCACTGGACAGGCAAGGCATGCCATTTCTCTGCTCAGAGAACTTCCCACTTGACAGAGTGTCTTTGTGTTCAGGTCACTCTAGAACCAGCTGGGGCCTTGGGGGAACTGGAGATGCACGCAAGGTTTTCACTGTTTTCCAACCATTTTATTTTTTCAAAAAAAAAAAAAGGTTTCTTTGTTTTGTTTCATTTTTTAAAACCAGGAAAGCAGCCTGCATTTTCAAGGTCATTAGCTCCATCTCAGGTCTCTTCTTTTAATGACCGTATTGTTTTGTTTTCTTTAACCTACGAAAAAACTCAACCACAAATGTAATGTTTATCTTTCAAAATAGCAGCTGAAAAAAGCACAGGATGTGTGAGACTAAAAACACTCTTTTGGCTTCCTCTCCCTTTTTTTGTAACTTTCCTCAGGTTCCTCCCAGAGGGAGCCTGCTATATATAAGCAACATTCTTTAGTTTGGCTTAGGCTGGAAAGTGCCCTAAATGAGAGCAGCATCACCTTAGGAACACAACCTTGACGGCTCTGCATATATTGGCATGGGGTGAACTTCAGTTTAGCGATGATTCTGCACTATCTTATTTTGTTCATTATTTCATGACTTCAAGTGTATTCATCTTGCTTTCTCTTCTCAGTTGTTTGAAAGTACCATTTGATCACTGATACCAGAGCATCTGAAATATTGGCTTTCCTTATGAACTCTATAAGAAAAAATTCTTAGAAATCTGTCTTCAACCAACTGAGCTGTTTATTTTATTCTTGGGTGCATTCCATTAGACAACAGGATTTATTAGTCCAAATTCCTGTTTCACAGAACTACTTGTTCTTAATGACATGCATTGTTTCTTCTACTTCTTATACTCCATGCTCTCTGCGTCCAATTTTTCTTCCTTTATTTCTAATCTTTTTGCACAGTCTTTTGCAACCACCCACCTATTTGCCATTAACAAGGGTACTTTCTCATCCCCACTGTGACGGATGTGACTTTCACAAAGTGTATAGGTAATGTGGCAAAAGGTTTTTAAAACGTTGAATTGAATTGCTTTTGATTAAATGCCATTAAGACTTCTTGTGTGCAGTATACATATGCTTGCTCCTGTTATTATATGCAATCCAGTTCTTCATAAAACTAATCATATCTCAGAATGATGATCATGCTATTTCTTGGCAATGGCTATAATACAATGTTTTATGATGCCTCCAAAGTATCATTTTTCTCCTTGCAAAAAATGTAATTAGTTCACTTTCAGAAAGAAATGAATATCAACGTTTAAAAATTGACTAAGCCAGAAAAAAAAAAAAGGGAAAAAACTAGTATATATTGGAAGCAGCATGCTCCATCAATAGTATGACCCACAGTACTAAAAGACAAGGGCCCTGGTAGAGTCACGTAGAACAAATGGTCCTCTTCCTAACAGTGCACAGTCACACTGAGGTGCCCCCTCATTTAGTGACTTACTGGGCTTTAATTTAGACTAGACTACTAGACTAGTGTATGAGTATTTCTTGAACCACTAGCAATTTTTGTTTCTTTTCTCTTGAGTAGAGGTTTATTTGCAGTTCTAAGCAATTTTATTCTTTTGGGAGAAGGCCTTATTTTGTATGTTCCTCTTAATCCTTCTATGCCTAAAAGAAAATGGCCCTGAGCTGAGCACTTAGAAACGGGAAGAAGGTACTTATTGTTTTTTATGCCTTTGTTATTTTCACTGGTAAAACCGAAGGCAGACCACTTCCTTAGTGTATCTTTTAATATCTGATCAGATTTTCTTTTATAATATCTTTTTTCCCCTGTGTGTGGTCTCTTAAAGCAAATGGTGGTTAAACATGCCGTTTCTGGTTTAGGTCATGCACTTTCCCTAAGATGAAATTTATAGGCCTTTTATGCTGTGTGATCAACCAAACCCAAGAATATCCTAAGGAGAAACTTCCATGTTTCATCTTAGATATAAATATAGTATATTTATTTATAAATATATAGTATATTTAACATGCCTGAATTTCCCTGGACTTTCAAAAGGTATATGCTGACTCTGCTCTTATTTTATCTGTGAAACATCTTTTAAGAGAAATTTAAAAAATTTTAAAAGGGGGTTTTTTACATAAATATCTGTGTCTTTGTTCTCTGGAATTTTAATAAATCAAACCTTTCCCCCTTTTCTTAAAATAAGCCAGAGAGAAACCAGATGAAAGATTATATAGAAACAGTCTCTTAGATGCTTTCTGACTCAAAGTACAAACCATTTTCTCTTGGGTATAAGTCCTCACTGTTACGCAATGGTTCAAAGCACAAGGAAGTTGACTATGCCAGATCCAAAGTAAAAATCAAATAGATTTATCTTGCCTTGGTGGGCTTATTTGCATTTCCCATATTCTTTCAAAAGTTGGTTAAATAGGCCTGGAACCCAGGCAGATTTGGGGAATAAAATAACCTCCTTTGTATTGGAGTACATTGTAGGAAACCATCTGTAATTGGAAGGCTCTCAAACATGCTTCTTTAAGGCCTCTTTTGGTCCCAGGCATGGGTCACATGGCACAGCCCATTTACCATGCTTTCGTCCCACCTAGAGCTCCTTCAGTTACAACCTTCTAGTTTGCTTTACAGCTATCACCTCACTAAAGAAACATATTTTTCAGTCTTTTCTTCAGCATCAAAACAAATCTTAAACAACTTTAAAGCAGCAACTATCAAGGCAGAACTGAGGAGAAGAAACCAATTCATTTTCCCAACCCAAAGATCTTGCAGTTTTCACCTAGTTTGAGAAATGTGGTTTTCAAGTACATGCTCTGCCCATGCTTACCCTAGAAAGTAGTACAATAAGTCTGGTCTGGACAACACATGTTAACTGTGTCAGTTGCTTCTAAGGGTTTATTTGTCAATAACTCGTTGTGAGGCCTTTCCCAGGTCTCTGTGTCTACTAAGGGCTGGGAGTGTGAGGGAGGGTTTTAGCTAGGCATAGACTGTCATGCTGGTTTAGGAAATTATCCCAGAGTTAATAGAAAACAGCAACGGTATCTGCGGCTGGATTGCACTACCACCCAGAAGCCATGAAGACTAAGTGTGGAATAAAGCCCTTACTGTTTCTATCCCATTAATTATGCTGCTTTATGAATGTTTTTCTTTCTTAATAACTATTGCCAGATGCAATGTGTCTTGGGGTCTCAAGTTGGAAAGATTACTTTAGGGCCTGACCACCTATAGCTACCATTGACCACGGTTCTGCAGGAGATCAAAATAGTTCAAGTTTTTCTTTGATTTTTGACTATTTCTGTTAAATGATCATAAGAAATGTAATTGTGTTGTGGCTTTTAAAAAATAAGTCTGTTTAAATAAGCATGACCTTCCCATTAGATTGGATTGCAATCTGTTCTTGGGCTAGGTAAAAAAAGAACTCTTAGAAGTCTTCTTAAAGTTTTTTTTTTTTCCCCAGTTCTTTGATTCTATTAGCTAGAACATTGTTTGAATACAAGGCAAAGTCCTCTGGCTATTAAGTCTGAGAACACAGGACTCCAGATTTATAGTTTTAAGAAATTTGAGTTTCCCAGGGCAGCCAAATTTGTTTTTTGATTTCCTGCCCAGCACTTTTATTCTATTTTGACTTAGCTTTAAATTGCACATATGCCTTAGATGTAATAAGTACTTATGAAATACAGTTCCTGTGTATCTGTGAGGGATTGGTTCCAGGATGCCCAGCAGATACCAAAATCCATGGATGCTCAAGTCCCTTATATAAATGGTGTAGTATTTGCATTTAACCTACAAACATTTCCCCTTTAAATAATCTCTAGATTACTTATAATACCTAATACAATGTAAATGCTACGTAAATAGCTGTTATACTATATTGTTCAGGAAATAATGATAAGAAAATAAAGTCTGTACATGTTCAGTATAGGTGCAACCATTCCTTTTTTTTCCCAAATATTTTCAATCTGTGGTTGGTTGAATCCATGAATACTGAGTAACCCACAGAGATGGAAGTATACAACTGCTTAAGATATAATATACAAACATATTTGGAGATGTGGTATATCAAACCATGATTAGACTATGTCAGTCATTATCATAAAAATTCTAGACAAAAAAGTTATTTAGCAGTTAGATTTGTAAAATATTTCCAGGAAATAATATATGTTCCACTTATGAAAGCATCCACACTTTAAAAAATATTTACAGTCAGGGTTAAGTGATATCCTTTTCTTTTTTTCACTAAAGTATCAGAATGTTAAATAATTCTCTAGAACTCACGTAAAGTTACCATTGCTTTTGTCCCAGCTGTGGGGAAAAGGTTAAAAAAATTAAAAAGAAAAAATATATAAAGATCACATGGGAACTTTTAATTGGATCCTGGGGTAATTAATACATCTTTAAAAATTAGGGTTAGATGGAGTCTGCCTTCAGGTACCTACATGTGTCTTACCACGTATGTATCAGATTTACCTCATTTTAGAAAAGTGTGGAAAAAAAAGATGATACTGTCTCTGGAAATTTAGTCAAGCATTTAAGAAATTACTGAAAGAAACTTCTCAGTCTTAACTTCATTTTCCTCTTTCGTTATAACAAAATTTGCTCCATGCTTTCTCTATCTTAATTAGAGCAATTATTTGATAAAGATATAAGTAGCGAAAATTCCTACACTGAAGAAAGAGAAGAGAGTGCAGAGGGTACACAGAGGCTTGGTGGGATGTCACCAGGATGTGGAGGGCCTTCAGAAGTGTATCGAGGAATTTAGTTACACACACACACAAACACACACACACATACACACATTTTGTGTGAAGATGTCTATCATGTATGCAGTCATGATAAAGAAATATTCATACCTCCTCCTACAATCCATGTTGCCAAAACAATGGCTGTGACATCAACACCTTTATGCCATTTGCCCAGAAATGCAAAGCCTTCCTAGATGAAGCCCAGTAGGGCACTTGGTAAGGTTCAGCTGGAGTAGGACAGACTTTTTACCATTTTCTGCCAGCCTTGGTGCGTATGTCTTTTACCTTGTTGGACTTATAAACACCAATACTGTCTCTCTATTACACATTGTTATTAGCAATGTTGGATTTACTTGGTACTTTCATCTAACTTAAATAAAAGAGCATTAGAAACATCTGTGTCCTCATAAAAAAAGAAAGAAGCTGTTGGAACTTCTCTTTCTGCTTCTGGTGTTTCCTCTTTTTTCATTTACCCAGAATGCCAGATCTTTATAGAGCGGCATTTTTTTTGAAGCGATATTTACAGAAACATTCAGCAGTCCCCTGAGGATAAAGTCCATACTACTAATTCTGACACGACAGGCGGATTTATGGCTCTGTCTCCCCCATCCAGCTGTATTTCCCACAACTGCACAGCATATGCCCTGCGCCCAAGTGGGGCTGCTCTGCTCCTGCCTCAGTCCTGGTCTTGGTGGTGTTCTTCATGCTCTTCCCTCCTCTTAGCCTCTTTTCTTCCCTTCCTTTTTCTTTACCCAAATCCATTCTATTTCTCTAACTAAAATTCTGTCTTCTCCATGAACCCTTACCAGGCCTCACCAGCTCATATAGTATGCTTCAATAGCATGCTATGAACAACTGGCTTATTTGCAGAGTGTTACCAATGAAAATATGAAGTATGGTGAGGTTTAAGCAAGAGTAGGGTCTGGGTCTCCTGAGTAGGTTCTGTTCATTGGACCACCCATCTTTGTGCCATTTTTCTCTCTCTCTCTCAATTTAATAAACTTTATTTTTTGAGCACCTTTAGGTTCACAGCAAAATTGAGCAAGTACAAAGAGTTCCCATGTGCCCCCAACCCACACATGTACAATCTCCCCCACTGTCTACATCCCCCACCAGACTAGTACACTTGTTAAATCAAAGAACGTACACTGATATATCATTATCACCCAAAGTCTATAGTTTACATTAGGGTTCACTCTCGGTGCTGTACATTTATTGGTTTTGACAAATGTATAATGACATGTATCCACCACTATAGCATCATACAGAAGAGTTTCACTGTCCTAAACATCCTCTGTGCTCCTCCTGTTCATCCTTCCCTCCCTCCCCACTAATCCCTGATCTTTTACTGATCAGTGACAACCACTGATCTTTTTATTGTCTCCACAGTTTTGCATTTTCCAGAATGTCATATAGTTGGAATCAAACAACATGTAGCCTTTCAGATTAGCTTCCTTCACTTAGTAATATGCGTTTAAGTTTCTTCCATGTCTTTTCATGGCTTGATAGCTCATTCCTTTAGTGCTGAATAATATTCCATCATGTGGACATACGATATTTATCCATTCATCTACTGAAGGACATGTTGGTTGTTTTCAAGTTTTGGTAATTACATATAAAGCAACTATAAACATACACAAGCAGAATTTTTTGGTAGGTATGTTTTCAAATCTTTGGGGTAAATATCAAGGAGCACAACTGTTCGATTGTTTGGTAAGAGTATGTTTAGTTTTATAAGAAATTGCCAAAGTGCCTTCCAAAATAACTATTTTTTTGTATTCCCATCAGCAATCAATGAATGAGAGTCCTTGTTGCTCCACATCCTTGCCAGCATTTGGTACAGTCAGTGTTTTAGATTTTGGCCATTCTAATAGGTATGCAGGGGTATCTCATTGTTGTTTTAATTTGCATTTCCCTAATGATATAAGATATGAAGCATCTTTTCATATGCTTACTTGCTATATGTATATCTTCTTTGATGAGGTGTCTGTTCAGATTGTTTGCCCAGTTTTCAATGAGATAGTTTGTTTTCTTATTGTTGAGTTTTAAGAGTTCTTTGTATATTTTAGGTTCAAGTCCTTTATGAGACATGTGTTTCACAAATATTTTCCCCCAGTCTGTGGCTTGTCTTCTGATTCTTTAGATTTCACTCTTTTTTGATTTGTATTTCTCATCTTTTCTCTTTTTTTCTCCCTTTCTTTCACCTGTATGGAACATATCCAGTCTTTTCAAAATCAATCAAAACAGAACAAAACTCCTAATGCCACAGTGTCAAATAAAAAGAGATCTTCATTCATTATTAGGATAATTCCCAGAGGGTTTGGGGATATTATAGACCAAGATTTGAGACAGGAAAAAAATTCATCTAGTTAGGAAAATAATGATAAATTATTTCAAAATTAAATTAAAATAATTGAAAAGCACATATGATATTGAGGTAAGAAGTTGGTAAGAAATATAAACTTGAGAGATAAGAAATTTAGAGATGATAAAGGATATACAAACTTACGAAGAAGAGAGAAAAACAGTGCTTAAGTCTCTGAAGAGGCCTTCACCTCTCGACTAGAAGAAACACTTCTTTTATGAAAGTTGAGACAAAGCCACAAGATGCCCAGTTAAAGCCACACATTGGATTAAGAGGGGAGGCCGCCAGGACCACATTTCAAAGAGCATATTCAGTGATGTTTCACCAAGGAACTGCAAAAAATGTTTTCCAATCATTCTGTTAAATCTCAAGAAATTTCTCTGAAGATGAAGGAATTGCTTCTTTGAGAAAGAACAGAGAGAACAGAGAATGTAAAGAACCTAAAAAGAAAAAACTCCCTGTCCATGCATATCACATTAGTCTAAAAGATTCTAGAATTGAGTTCTCTGATTCCATTTTGTCATCCCTCCCTCCCTAATAAGTAGAAAAACAAAGTTGGATTCTGGTGATACGTGGTGCTAGGATCAGATTCTTCTTGCTCTCTTAAAATCAACATGAAAAAGGAAAACAAAGGTCTTTTAAGACTCCCTTTACATTTGGTAGTTAATGGTAACTTATGACTATGTTTTTAACTTTCTTTTGTTGAGTCATGGACTCTCCTCCTCCCCCACTCCTCAGTTTTCAGGGTCAACAGGCAACCTTTTCTAAATCACAAGACTGGATTTGCTATGTCTGGTCCTGATCCAGCTTCTTTATTATCCCTGCTGTTGTGCACTACCCAGTTCTGTAGACACACCAGATAAAATGGAGAAACAAAACCTGGAGACTATTCCCAGACTGTTTGCCAACTGATTTTAAACTGTTGCTCACTGCTAGTACACAAAATAATGAATGGTCTTTTATTTATGAGTCTTTTAAAATAGAAATCCTGGGGCAGGGGAGGATTTCTGGTTCTTTCAACCTCATTTTTTCTTCCTTTGCCTCAGCTTCCTAGTCTATTCAGGAAGAATTTTGTTTTCTTCTCTAATTCTACCTACTGCAAAATGCCTTGAGCATATTTCCACCATTTCATCCTAACACAGAAAGAGGAAGGATATATGTATAATCATTTATAATAATCCTCTAGATCTTGCTTCCAGAACTTCTTAGTCTTAAATTATAATGTCTCAGGAAATCTACCAAACGAGGGAGATGGGGGCAGTAGTTAACTTTTAAGAATGAGATTCAATTTTTACTGTCAAATGTCAGTTCATAGAGTCAACCCCACAGAGCTGATGACTGGCCAAGTGAGACCCAGGGAGTTTAAATCTGTTGTTGCAAGTCATATGGCTAGCTACTGTGCAAACTCACCAGAACTGGAACCCAGCTCTTCAACTCCCAATAGAACACTTACTCTGTTTTGACAGGACTTTCAGAAAACTCAAGCAGACTCAAGGTCTGGACCAGGCTTCTATCTCAGCCCACGATGTTCTTGAAATATGTGATCTGAGATTTGGGGATCCTGGGCTATTTCTTAGGGTTTTATGGTCTCACAGTCTAGAGACTTTAAGATACTCCCTCCTTGAGCAAAGTCAAATCCCCAAGGACCTCACACTCAGCCTACTTTCTTCAGGGTTGAGGCAGGGCAGAGCTGACACAGCTGTAACATTCTAGAGCACACCCACGACTCTGGTTGAACCATGACAGAATGGGGTGGGAGAGGATACAAGATCAACCATTTGCCCAAGAGGCCATCTGCTGACACGATTACAAACCCAGTAATAGTGCGAGCCAGAATCCTCTAAAACGTCTTCAAAATACGAGAATTTTGCTTTATCCTTAAGTGATTATTTTTCGTTTTGCAGAAAAGGAAGGACTCATCATCTAGGACCGTGCCTTGAATCACAAATCAGCCCAGTGTGCATGTGGGTTTTTTCCAAGTGCGCTCAACAGTGGAACATTTTGTTTTACGAGTGTGAGATGTTTAAAATACAAATCTGCCAAGAGGCTTCCTCCGAACTGGTCTGGGACGAACGAGGCAGGACAGGCTCTGACCTCCCGAGGGAGGGAAAGACAAGGCAAGTTCGAGCCAGGTAAACGCCCGCGGGTGAGGTCTGTGGAAGATAAAGTCAGGTCACAAGGATAGAGAGTTTTAAACGTTCCGGCGCTCTACAGAGCCGGTTTCCTAATACGTGAGAAAATGGAAACGTAGACGCAGAAAAATTCCACGGCCTTCAGGCTCGCGGTGGGGGCAGGGGACAAGGCAGAGGAGGCTGCTGCTGCCAGAGGTTAATGCGTCGCACGCGGCGAATCCAGCAGAGTTCACCCGACTTTGCTACAAACCTGCAACGCTGGGCCCGGAGGTGAACTGGTTGGGAGCGAATTAGGAACCGGAAAATCCAGGCGGCCCCAAGAGACGACCCGCCCTCAGCCGGCTCGTTCCTCTCCGGCAAGCTGCTCCGCGCGCCCGGCCCGGGGGCGAGGGCAGGGTCCCGCGCAGCGCCCCGCCCCGGCCGCCCGGCCCCGCCCCGTCCCGGGGGTGAGCGAGCGTCTCCGCCCTCGCGCCGGAGCTGAGAGGCTGCGAGAGCTGCGCCGCAGTCGCCGCGTCTGCCACCGCGGGGCTGCCCGAGCCCAGCCAGCTGCCCGGAGCCGCGCCCGGAGCCCGGCCGTAGAGAGGCTGCAGCCGCAGCCGGGAGCTCGCAGCCCGCGCCTCCAGCCCGCCGCTGCCCTCAAAGGGCGCCCCAGGCCGCGCTATGGTGAAGGTGACGTTCAACTCGGCCCTGGCCCAGAAGGAGGCCAAGAAGGACGAGCCGAAGAGCGGCGAGGAGGCGCTCATCATCCCCCCCGACGCCGTCGCGGTGGACTGCAAGGTCCGAGCCGGGGGGAGGCCGGGGACGTGGGGGTGCTGGGCCCGGCCCGGTCCGAGCGCCTCTGTGCACGCAGGTGGCCGGGCGCCGGGCAGCAGCCGCGGGGAGAGGGTCCGCGGGCGAGCCGAGCGCTCCCCTTTCCTGCGGGGCGCAGCTCCTTCTTTGTAAGGAAGTGCGTGTGCAGGAAGCGGTGCCTAACGCGGGGCCCGGGGCTCGGGAGGCCTGGCGAGTCGAGGGCTGGAGAATTGTGCCGAATGCCCTGTCGCTTGTGCAGTGCGGGAAATGTGCGTGGGGCCGGGACTTGGTTGGTTCGACCTGGGGACTGGCAGCGACAGGCAAAACAACAACCGAGTTTGGCACTTCCTTCCCAGGATAAATAATGTGCCTAAAATGGCTGACATCATCACAAGCCCAAACCTCTGTTTCCTACTTTCGTTTCTAGGCTGAACTGCCCTTGGACTAAGTCCAGCTACTGTAAACGTCTTAATTTTAAAAGCGTTTTTTTCTTTACCTCGTTTTTGCACGGCGCTTCAGTAGTGGGAGGTCAACGTCACCCGGGGTCTGGAGAGGGGGCGAGGTGACGGTCTTCTTGGAGTGGGTTCTAGCTGTTTATTTTATAATTAAAACAAATATTCCTGGTAAAGATCAGTAATTACTGTTTGGATGTTAGTGTGAAACCAACAGTTGGCTTTTAAATTATATCAGAGTCTTTGTGAGGGCTCCTTATGCTAAGTGAAACTAAACATAAGAAATCTGCCCCAAGGTCCCTAATAAAATTATTCATTTTACAATCTCTATTTAACCCTAAGTAAAAATCATGAGTGTAGTTAACTTTTAATGGCTTACAATAATATACATTTAAATGTGAGTGTAATTGTCTCACAAGTTAAAATAGAAAGCCCACAGCCTCTTCCTGGAAGATCTTTGGGCTGCAAAACTTAGAACTTTTAACCGTAGAAGTTATATTGCTTAGCTTATTTTTTCGTGAGCACTTTTCAAGACTTATTATCAGTAGGGTAAATTTAGTTTTAACTTAAAAAAATCATCGTGTGCCAGGTATGAATAATAGTTTTTATATGGTCTAATTAAAATTATTACAGAAAAGCAGGCTACTAATATACTATAAAAGATTTGGGAATATAACGTTAATTTGGACATGTCTGGACTTATTTTCTGGAAATGCTCTAGTTAAAAACAGAAACGTCAGGGGTTGATATTTAAATGACTGCCTTGCCTTGAAATAGGAACAGTGAACTGATGCCCTAAAAGGATTAAAGGTTTTGGTTTTTGTATTGTTTTCCTGAAGCTATTGCAGTCTTGGTCTTAAAGAAAATGTTTGGAATGCACAGACAAAAAAATTCCAGTAGCAAATTATCTTAGCTCTTTGTTTATCTAACTAACATTCATTGTAACTAAAATAGATTGATAGTCAAGTACCCAGTCACAGGTCTCAAATGCTATTATATATAATAGCAATCTTAATGCTTTTATATAGATATATTTTTAAATTCTGTAAACAAATATAACTCCTCCCATTTAAAAAAAAGAGAACATCAGATGATGTCACTTTACACCGTTTTTCTGCTGTGTTGAAGATTTGCAAGTCTAGATAAACATCAGAATTAAATTTGCTGCGTACCTTTAAATCTGACTTTTGACATTTTTGTCATTTCTGAAATAATAACCGTTTTCATATTCTCAGAATTTCTCACAAGTTCACCATATTTAAATTTTGCGGTCATAGTTGCTGTAAAAAGTAACTATTCATAGTTCTGTGATTTTGTTTTGCATTTCTTTCTTTGAGAAACACTACTGGGACTAAACACTGAGGGCCAGAGTCTGCCCCCTTTAACCACACATGGATGAATTGGTAGATAAAAAAATGACTAATTCTTTTTCCAGCTATAAGATAAAAAGGCGTCTTTCCTTCAGTGGGTGACAAAATGTTTCTCTACATTAAAAGTAGATTCTTATAATCATTTACTTAACGGGTAAAGGAAAACCTTACTTAATGACAGACATTTGTGAAGGAACTTCTGATCTCTATCTTAGAGCTTGGGCAGTGATTACATAATGTTCTCTGGCTCCTTAGGGATGACTGGGTGGCAGCCACCTTGTCTGACTGCCTGGGCTGGGAACAGAATCAACCTTAGTGTGTTTTGCCTGGGGCATTTTCTTTGCCTGGTTGGTTGAGGGGATCAAACCAGGCTGGTTAATGGCCCAGAACTCCTGAACGAGAATTTTTAGTATCTTTAACCCTCCTAGACCCACAATATCCCATAGATGAACATTTTTCAAAATGTGCTCTTAAGGACCACCTGCTCTGGTATCATCTGGAATTCTGGTTTTAAAATGCAGATCCTGCTATCTTATGCCACAAGAATTCTGATCACTCTAGTCAGTTGGCTTATATAACATGCATTCCAGTGCTTTTACATGGCTTCTGTCTTGCTCTTTGCAGGGTAAGAACCCTCTTTGGAGCAATTCCATTGCCCTATGTTTTGATCTTGTCTTTTCAGCGGTGATGAATACCAGTAACCATTTCAGTTGATTATGTTAACTAGCTTCTTTTGCTGCATTTTCACCTTCTTCCACCTGACCCAGTAGGCACAAAGCTCTTAGAGGTATAGAAACAGCAAAGTGTAGGTGATCTGTTTTGTATAGTAAAAGTGAATTTGAAATGATATACATGCTTTATGTGATAGGCAGCAGTTTATTTGTGTCCATAACTTTGAACCTTGGAAAATTGTTGCATATATGCAGATATCAAAGAAAATACCCAGTGTACTGAATCAGGAGTCCCAGTTTTGTCATTACGTAACTGCTTGATCTTGGGCTTAAATTTTTAGTTTTCCTGTGTAAGATGAGAGAGTAAGACCAGATGGCCTGTAAGGAGTCTTCCAGTTTTAAAATTCTATGAAGATGCTGGGATTGCATAATTATATTTGGCAGGAATTATATTGTTTTAATTTTGAAAAATAATAACTTATGTCCTCACCCTAACCAGACTGTTCCTTTCTTCCTTTCAGTGTTTAACATGGTACATTTTACCTCATACTAAGTAGCAGCGGGTCAAAGAGAAAGGCCATGGATAGAAGTATTATGTAATACAGCAAATTTTCATTTTTGGTTACCTCACTGTAGAACAGTGAAGTTGTCAGCAACTCTTTTTGTTGCAATGCCTGCTTATGAAACCCCTTTCCCAATATCAGGCCTCCAAAAAGCTTGTTTGCTTCCCAGGTATTCCCCACAAGCTGTTTTGCTGATAAATAATGTTGCTTCCTCTTTGTAGATATTCGTAAAAGAGAGGAAAGTAAAGTGTGTGTATGTGGAGCAAGATGGGAGTGTGAGAGAAAGTGAAGGACTAACCCAGTAAGTTCTGAGTTACCCATCCCAAAATGACTATTTGGACCCTAATTCTTTATACTTTCTGATTTTTACTATTTGCACAATCAGGACTGAGGGGTTTGGTATTATAATTTAGCTTTTTGTTTGTGGTGGTGGTTTTTATTTTTTGTGCTTTTTGGCAGGATAGGGAGAAGGGACCTAAAGTGCGTGGCTGGATATTTACTGAAAGGGTTGATCTTTTAGAGAAGGGATTGGGAGCTTGTTTCTCTTTAATCAAAGTGCATCTCTTTACCTAGTTACGTAATTTAGTGTTTGCAAACATTGGCCAGTTAAAGTTTTACAGTCATTACATTCTGGTTCTCCATGAGGATATTGATGTGTGAAGTGAGAGTTTAGTGCTAGAAGATAAATGAATTGCTTCTGTGCATTCTGAGTGGACCTCCTGTGTACACATCCCTGGTATATATCCCCGACAGGACACTGCTGCTGGTACGCAAGGTTGCATATTGTGCAATTAGAGGACAAGTTCAGAGGTCCTCCCAAGATTGTAGTCTTCTCAGCTATACAGAAGCAAGTATATTATACTTGGCATAATAATAAGCCTGTAAGACTTCATGGAATTTGACTCTGCAGTGTAAGAGGTTTAGATGAATAAACACATTTATGTTACAGGCCTGTCTGATATGATTTAGAGTTTAACTTATATGGTAAATTGCTAAAGCTTGGCTTGTGTGTAAATGAACATAGAAAAATGTATGACGTAGTAATTGTGGGACATTTTGTTTCTCTTAGTTTTATCTTACCACAACTTAAAAATCTAGGGTATCTATTCAAAAGCCCCATTCTTTTTTTGAAAGGAAATACTTTCTGAATTCGTCTTTTAACTCAAGTTTCTTGAACTACTTTGTATATCATAGTGTCAGTAAAGGAAGATCCAGAAAAAAAAATTGTGACTTTAATAGGACATCAATGAATTTATCCTCTTAAGCCTTTTGGCAAGTGTGGCACTTATTAGAGCTTAAAGACTAAAGGACAAGGAGTTAAGGACTTTCCCACCAGAGGCCATAAGGCTGTAACTGCTTCCTGTTAAAAGATTTGACAATTCTGAATTTCTAAATGAGGTGATTTTTGTCTAAATGATGTAGAAAGTAAAAGCACTAAAGCTGTGCTTTTCAATAAGCTTATGTGTAAAGATAGTTATTTCCTGGCTCTCTTATTTTTTTGTGTGTAAAACTTAACAATGAAAAATCTTTTATAAGGTAGACAGCTGAAAGTTAAAAATTGGAAGTTAAGTATGACCCTAAGAACATCACTTAAAAAATGTCCATTGTGATTATTTCTTTTAATCAGTATTTATGGTACTTGTTCTTAATAGCTTTAAGGAAATCTACAATATAATAAATCTCATTTTATGTGTTACCAACAATTGAATGAATAAAATTATTTTAAATAATTGCAGATTTTTAAGCTCTTTAATTGATTAGTACAAGAACTTTATGCAATATTTCTTTAATTGTACTATTTGAGGAAAAATCAAGAAAGAATGAACATAGACTTTTTATTCTTAAATACAAAAATTTGAATCTTGAGTTGTAGAAATGAGAAAATGACCCTTGTTTTTATGATAGATATCCTAATTTTTCACGTAATGTTTTCTTTTAATGCTGATAAGTTTCTAGCAGTAATTTTATGACTTAGAACTAATACAAATATGCCAGGAGAGAAATTAATGTTGAAATAAAATTTGCACAGTTTATAAATACCACTTTGAAGTGAAATATCCTGGGAATTTATTTGGGAAAGTGCTACTAAGTATGGTATCAGAATTTAATACTTGGAAAATTTGAAATATTTGCATAAACCTTTTTTGGCATAGTTGAACTGTATTCTTTAAGAAACAAATTTTAGTAGATTTTTGTATATATTTGAGTGTTTAACTTTTAATACCAAAACTGTTTTTAAAAATTAAATTTGTTTTAAGAATGAGCTAAGGATAAAGCTTGTCTTAAATTATTTGCTCTGCTTATATATGATTATATTTAAAATTATTCTATATAAAAACCAAAAAGTTGCTCTGTTAATTTAAGTCACTTAGATCACCGCAACATCCAAAAGACGACCTTTTATGCTGGGAAAATGGTTTTGAGAGCCAGTCTATCTAGGACTGCATTATCATTTTCTAATCCTTTGATAACTTTCTCCTTCAATTCTTTCTTAATTTGCTTTTATTTTAGTACTAGGACGTAAAATTTCCCAAGCCCATCAGTTTTACCTAGGACGGTGGTAGGTGGTATGTTAAGCAGATGGTATGTTAAGCAGAGATGGCAAACTCAATGCCTCCTGGGCCCAGGCAGATGACTTAGTGAAGCAGGGCTTTTTGCATATTAAACAAGTAAGAATATTCTTGGTTTTCATTTTTTAAAAGATAGGTCCAATTTTTAAAAGCAAACTGGGAATCCGGATTTTTATTTGGATTCACACAAGCATGTAAGTCCAGAACACCGGAAGGCCTGACAGGGGTCACTGCTTTATAGTCTCCTTTAAAGTGCAAAGCAGATCTGGCAAATTATGGCCCAGGGGTTCAGATATGGCCTGCCGCCTGTTTTTCTACGGCCCATGAGGTGAGAACAATTTTTATATTTTTAAGTGGTTGGGGAAGAAATCAAAAGAATGTTTCTCCTTTTTTGCCTAGTACCCACGCTTAATAGAGTCCAGGGAGGGTTGCCGTTCTGGAAGCAATACTGCCTAGTGATTGAGAACTCAGGCTATGTAGTTATACTTCAGTATTTAAAATTTTGCTTCTACCACTGAAGTTACTACAACTTTTTGTGTCTCAGTTTCTCCATCAGCAAAATGGGGAATATAATAATCTATAACAAAATAAGCACAATGCTTAGAATGGAGTTAAGAATCAACAGATATTAGCCACTGTTATTAACAAAGTTCCACTTTTTTTCCCCTCGTCATCCTTGTTTTGGAACATCACTTCCTGTGTTATTGTTACTGTTTAGCCCTATCTCACATGTCCATTGCATGATAATATTGTTGGTACTTTTTTCTCACAAGGTATTCTGGTAAAGATTCATTCCTGAAACACAAAAACCCTTAGGATTCAGTAGCTGTATCTATTTTCATTTAAAAATGTGTATTTCTCTATTATGTAAAGAGTGTTAATGGAATTTTTTAAATTTAATTTTGTGTTTTACTGAAGTAATAGTTTTAAAATGCAAGTAGTCCTGCCCTATCTTAGAGGGAGCACATTTCTAAAATATTGTAGTATCATTGTACACAGTCAAATGCACAGATCTTGAATGTATAGTTAAGTAATTTTAAATATATACACCTGAACTCTAACACCCACTCAAGGTAGAATATTGCCACCAACTCAGAAAGTTATCTCATGTCCTTTTTACAATTTGTCCTCCTCTGTCCTTAGAGGCAACCACTAATCTAATTTCTGCTCCCATAGATTAATTGGAGGCAATCATGTTCACTCGTAGCTTCTTCTGGTCTTTTATTACCAGGGTGGCCACTAGACTATACCTTTGTGCAAATTAGAAAAAGGTGCCCTCTCTGGTGTTTTGGAGAGTAGAGCATGGACTGGATTCAAGCCCCGTGGATCCCCTTGGCCTGGCATCCTTGTGCTGGAAACAACCTGCCCAACCATACATGGTGATCTCAACTCCACATTGCTCTGTATCAGCGGTTCTTAAACAGCTTGATCTCAAAACCCCTTTATACTCTTAAGAATTGTTCAGGATCCCAAAGAGCTTTTGCTTTATATAGAATAGATAGATATTGTTGGTATTAGAAATTAAAACAAAGTGTTTATTTAAAATGATGATAAATCTATAGCATGTTAACATAAATAACATTTTTATGAATAGTATAATTTTCCAAACAGCCAAAAATTTTGAGAAGACTGAGAGTAACATTGTTTTATGTTTTTGCAATGCTTTTTACTGAATAGCTTAATAGAAGACCACTGGATTCTCTTACCAGTTTCTGCATTCAATCTGTTGTGATATCATACATTTAGCTTCTGGAAAACTCCACTGTGTACTAGTGAGAGAATGAAAGTGAAAAAAAAACATTAGTTTTGTTATGAAAATAGTTTAACGTTGTGGACCCCCTGTGAAAAGGGTGTTCCTGGACCACACTTGGAGACCTTCCATTCTAAATACTTGCTTGTACTGCTGTTCTATGGTTTGTTTTTCTGTGTCTTATTTTTCTCAGTTCTAGATATTACCTGTTGGTAATATCCAAATGGAAGGTGAGTGAACATTTAGCTTTTTGTGTATGTTTACACATCACATACATAATCTATTCTTGTAGTTATAGCAACTTCTGATTACATTTATATTCAGTGCTTTTATTGTCAATACATAAACATTATTTACATCTGAGTAATGTAGTAACTTTTACTTCCTTTCTTATATAAAAACTTCATCTTCTCTGGATTTGATCATACCTCTTGGGGCAGGAGGGAAGGTTGTTTTCAATTTTAATTTAAAGATTTATTACAAATTTATCCTCAGACTCCGGACAGCAGTGTATTAATTTCCTTTCTGTGTCTTCAGACTCACAAGGTAACTTAGCAACTGTCATATTTTTCTTGGTCTTTTCCCACCTTTCATTCTTCAGCCTTCCAGTCCAGACCGATGGCACTCTAGGTATGTTGCTGCACGGGTGTCCTGAGAGTAACAGTCGTCCTAGAATTGCCTTTGCCTCCGTCCCATGTCACAGCTGCAGCTTTATGAATCTGAAGAAACAGTGTCTGAGATAAATTTTTATCTTGCATGTCTAGCCTCATAATTAATTGATATGGATAATTAATCTTGGAATAAAATTTTAGGTTGGCATTAATTTTCTCTCAACATTTTGATGGCATTGCTCCATTATCTTCTAGTCTGATGCCATTCTGGTTCCTGTTTTTTTGTGTATGATCTTTTTTTTTCTTTTTGTCCTCTGGAAGCTTGAGGTTTTCTCCTACGCCTTTGTATTTCTTAATGCTTTCAGCTTTCAAAATTTTTATTGACTTGACTTCTATGCCCTCATTCATTCCCATTCTCTGTGGGTTGTGGTTTATTTGTTTATCACTTTATCATTTTATTGAGCTTTCAGAAGGAAGTAAAGATAAACTTTTGACTGGAAATCAATACTAGGACTTCAACTCAGCTATCTTGATAGCTTTTTAAAGATTTATTACAGTATTTTCTTTTACATTAAAAGTAGACTTAATGATAATTAATAATGGATAATAATGGAAACCATCTGAGTTATTATGAGCACTAATTTAAGATCAGACAGGATGGCCTAGAAAGATAGATGAGGCATCCTCTGGTCTCCTCCCTCTTCATAGTTCCAAGACTGTCTCCTTCATGACTAACTTGGAGACAGCTCATTCCAACTTTGTGGTTTTGCTTTGTGGCTTTATTGCTCCAACTTTACTTAGGTTTCATTTTTGTAATTAATATTTTGCCTTTTTCATTTGTTTTGAAATGCTTATAGGCTGGTGTGCCTGAGTTATTTTCCTTTATTGTTTTTGTTTCATCTCTGTATGATTTTAATACTTTTTGCTACTATCCTTTGTAATTTGATGAACAATAAAGAAAAGTCCTATTTTGCCAATGTATTGAAAGTAACAATACTACCATTGTAATAGTTAATACGTGTAGTGCTTATGAGTGTGGCTCAATTCAAGCAAACCTATTATAGTAGCAGCATTCTGTAGAAACTCAGGCTAGGTAGTTTCTGGTTAGATATGAGTGTTATCCAAGAATGGCATTGTGTCACTTCATTTATTACCAGAGTTAATTTGCCTAAGCTGTTGAGTCAAATGGTTGACCTAATAGCTCCCATGTTCTTCATCCCCACTTAAGATGCACATGGAGTCAGATGATATTCAGGCCTTACTACCTCTGATATTACACGAATAATTTTACTTTTCTGGGCCTCATTATAATTATCTATAAAATACGTTAAACTAAATGGCGTTTTATAGGAGGTCTTTTCTTTCTGAGCACTGTGCTGATGACATACATGTTCAGAAACACTGCATAGCCAGACACTATACCAGGAATGTGTAAATTACTAAGCACTCCAACTTTTAAGAAGCACATAGTGTAGCTAGGAAAGACATACCAATTATGTAAACCAAATTAATCATAATCGTAAATGTCTGTTTCCGCTTTTACAAGAAAATCATGGCCCTGAACAAGAACAAGGAGAGGTAGAGTAAGGGAGCATGATCAGATATTACAGCTGAGTATTTACTGTGCATGCATTTGGTGCTGGGCAGTAGAGCTCACAGGGTCAGAACCTTCACTGTAGAGAGACAAATAGCCCTGATCTCAAGAGCTGAAATTATTTTTTCTAGTAGTCACTTTGTTTAACTTTCAAAATTCTGAATTTGGATATGGAAGTTATCTGTAACTATCCATGTTTAAGTTGTTTTATACTTTCAGAAGAATGTACTTGGAATTTTCTTACCAGAAGTTCTGCATTTAAGTAGAATTACCAACATTTGAATATGAATGTATAATAATTATCTTGTTGAATGACACTAAAATCCAACATTTATATAAAAGTGAGTCCAGAACAGGTTGCTTCTTTTTCTCTAATCTTGACACTTAATTTTGTAATGAATTATATATGAGTAGAGCAGTCCTAGCATGCTTAAAATTTTTAGGAAGACAGTTGATACTCTTGTTGGGAACAATATGAACTCATGACTCAGCCAGTAGTAGAAGAAATATAACTTCACCAATTTATCCCTGGTGTATGCTTTTATTAACAATAAATAACATTTGTATATAGTGCTTTTTATGAACATCTGCCTGTTTGTGCTAGTCTAGGCTTTCTTTTTGTTTTGCCAATGTCTTTTTAACTCACCATGTAGAAAACAGAATAGAGATTGTTGTTATTCATATACTAATATTCTACTTTGCACTAGATACTGACCTTGTCCCTGATGATACAAGTGATTGGGTTATGATTCAGCCCTAAATGCATTTACAGCCTGCCTGATTTTTTTTTTCTAGTTCTGACCTATTTTTCTTTAACCTAGGCCTGTGCTGATTTTATATAATGCTGCTTTCATAGATTTCTCATAATAGTGACGTTGTTATACAATGGCTTTAAATTTTTAATTTCTTTTTCTTCGTGTATCACTCTTTATATATTGTGGGATTTGTTAACAAAAAAGTATGTTAATGACAAGTGTGTTTTGTAGACGTTGTAATTTGAGATTAAGTTCTCCTTTTTTAAACCTTCCGCCATTCCAAATACAGAATAAAGTGATAAGTTTATTAATCATAACATGTTGGTGTAATTTCTGATTTTGACTTTAAATACTAATTTAACTTAGCTAAATGAAATCCAGTGTTGACAAAAGATTAGAGGCCTTTGTGAAATACAGTATCAACAAATATAAAAAGTGGATTTCTGTTTCTGTCTATGTAATGCCAATCACTTGGAAAACTGCTTCCTTTTGATATGTTAAACGTAACATTTCTCGTGTGGACCCTATCACCACAGTTAAGACAGTAGCAGTCTTATTTGAAAAAGCAAATTGGGAAGCAAAATTCAGGTCCTGATTTAAGTGAATAAGAGAAAATGCAAACAAATGTTTGGTATCTTTATAATTGTTAATGTCTCAGCCAGAGATTTTGTGTTTTGCAGATACGGTTGGTAATCAATGCTATTAATAATAAATAGGTCACTAGATCATTCTACTCTTTTTTGATGTTTCCATACTGGGGAAAGAAACCTAATATAGAAGCAAGGTGAACAGAACATGTACCAGTCTCTAAAACCCAGAACTCAAAACACTTTCTGTGGGGAGGTAGTCTAGATTGATTGTTTTATATAATTAGGTTCTCAAAAGGAAGCATACCCAGTGTCGTAGCTGGAAATGAAGATCAGAACCAAGTGACATTACAGAAAAGAGCTTGGTATGCTTGGCTTTCAAGTAGGGG
>CAUYRT010021437.1:0-19701 GCA_963574885.1 Lepilemur ruficaudatus | reverse complement strand
CTGTGTTTTTGGTGTCATATCTAAGAAATCATTGCCAAATTCAATGTCATGAAGCTTTTCCCCTGTGTTTTCTACTAAGAGTTTCATAGTTTTAGCTCACACATTTAGGTCTTTGATCCATTTTGAGTTAATTTTTGTATATAGTGTTAGGTAAGTGTCCAACTTCATTTTTTTGCATGTGGATGTCTAGCTTTTTTAGCACCATTTGTTGAGAAGACTGTCCCTTTCCCATTGAATGTTCCTGGCCACCCTGTTGAAAATCATTTGATCATGTGTGTTAGGGATTGTTGTTTATTTCTGGGCTTTCTATTCTATACCATTAGTGTATATGTCTGCCTTTATGCCAGTACTACACTGTTTTAACTATGATAGCTTGTTATTATTGTTATTATTTTTTAGAGACACAGTCTCTTTCTGTCATCCAGGCTGGAATGCAGTAACATGACCATAACTCACTGCAGCCCCAAACTCCCAAGCTCAAGTGATCCTCCTGCCTTGGCCTCCCAAAGTTCTGGGATTACAGGCATGAGCTACCATACCCAGCCTGATTACTGTAGCTTTAATAACTGTAGTTCAAAATCAGGAAGTGTAAGACATTTACCTTTTTTCTTCTGTTTTAAGGTTGTTTTGGCTATTGAGGGTTTTTTTGAGATTCCGTAGGAATTTTAGGATGGATTTTTCTTTTTCTGAAAAAAAAAAAAATCATTGGGATTTTGATAGGAATTGCATTGAATCTTTAGATCACTTTGGGCAGTATGGACATCTTAACAATATTATGTCTTCTAATCCATGAACATGGCATGTCTTCCATTTATTTGTGTCTTTTTTTTTTCTTCTGTTTTTGAGACAGAGTCTTGCTCTGTTGCCTGGGCTAGAGTGCAGTGGCATGATCATAGCTCACTGCAACCCCAAACTCCTGGGCTCAAGTGATCCTCTCGCCTCAGCTTCCTGAATAGCTAGGATCTACAGGCACACACCACCGTGCTTGGATACTTTTTAAAAAGTTTTTGGTAGAGACAGAATCTTGTTATGTTGCCTATCCTGGTTATATATCCTGGGCTCAAGTGATCCTCCTGCATCAGCCTCCAAAGTGCTGGGATTACAGACTTGAGTCACCATGCTCAACCTATTTGTGTCTCTAAATCTTTCAGCAATGTTTTGTATGTTTCAATATACATGTCTTTCACCTCCTCAGTTAAGTTTATTCCTAAGTATTTTATTCTCTTTGATGTTATTGTAAATGGACTTGGTGTCTTAATTTCCTGTATGGATTGTTTATTGTTAATGTACAGGAATGCAACTGATATTTTTGTGTTGATTTTGATCATACAATTTTGTTGCTTTCATTTAGCTCTAACAGTTTTTGTGAGATATTTAGAGTTTTCTATGTGTAAGATGGATGTCATCTGTGAGCACATGCCTTGATCCTTTCTAATTTGGATGCCCTTTATTTGTTTTTCCTGCCTAGTTGTTTCTTGCTAGGACTTCTGGCTAGGAACATTGTCTTGTTCCTGATCTTTGAAGACAAACTTTCAGTCTTTCACCATTGAATATGATGGCAGCTGTGGGTTTTTCATATATGGACTATATTATGTTATATACTGCATTGTTGAAAGGAGTATCTTTTTGCTATCATTTTATTTAGTTATATGATATTTAGTGAATTACAGTGAACAATATGACTGGGCATGTTTTTGATGGGAAACAGAATATGAAGCACATTTTTGGCTTGAGCAACATCATGGTCTAGAAGTTAATGAACTATCCTAACTCATATTAGTTTTCTGAGGCCAAAGTACACTGTCCATGAGACAGATCTACAAAAGAGCAATGGCTGGTATTGAGGGAATGGAATTAGCCATGCTCCTGCAGATTTTGAGCTAAAAGGGTTACAGGAATGAAAATCTGGAAAATATTTAGGGGAATCTCTGTTTCCCTGGCCTCTGTTGGATTCTAGAATTATACTCTTGTCTTCTCTTCCTTATCCACTCACTCAGCCCTATGAGAAGAAGACTGGTTTGCCTGATTGGTGAGTTAGGTACAAGGAACTGGGCACTTTAGCTCAGATCTTTCCCTGCTATCTTCCAAAGTGTCTATCTGGAGGGCATTCTGGCCTGTATCCTGCTCTGTAGCAAACTCTGAATCCTGCTTCACACATGCATTGGATGTCCAAGGACACATGAAACCCAATAGGTAATTTTGTATTCATTCAGGGGTAAACTACTGGCAAATCCTTCTAGATACACCCTTAAAACATATTTTCCAAATAGGTTGTTAACAACACTGGCATTTGATTTCTGTCAGCTTTTGATTTGTATTTGTCTGCTTCCATTGTCTTATTTCTCCATTGATTTTAGATTTAAGAAAGGAAGAAAGGAATAATATTTTGGCATTCTAAATACTGTGGAGTAGTACACAGCAGTTAAAAAGAACTAAGTGGCCCCATAGGTATGCACATGGAAAGGTTTATTGATTAAACAAGTCTCATTGTTAATTTAGAAAATCAAGCTACAAAAGAAAAAGGAGAATATAGGTACAATATGGCCCCATTTATGTGGGGAAAAAAGCTCTGCAAACAACAAAACTCTACGTACATGTATGTATGTGAATACATATAGAAAATTCTGGAAGGACATGATGCAAACTAATAACAATGGATTCTGTATGTTGTGTTTGAATTTTTAAAAAGAACAGAATGTGTCTGTGTAATTTATAGTTAATATTTACAAAACACTGTGTGTGAGTAGAGTGTTTGGTTAATGGCAAGCCCCTTTTAAGGGTTCATAGGCCTTTTTCTGTTACTTCCAGGTTAGGGCTTATGAGATTTTCTCTAATTGGAGTGGTGGGGAGGGGTGGATGTACTAGCCACAGGGACCCCAGAGCTACAAAGTGAATGTAAGCTCTGCCTGGGAGCAGATTCTGGGGTCCACAACAATGGCTGAGTGTTGGGTTGGGGAAGCAGACCCCAAATGGGAGGAGAGAAACTGGTCAGGCAGGACTGGGATTGAAGTGTGGGTGCTGTGGAAGCCAGAGGATCCAGGCTGAACTTGGGGCTGAAGTGATGGAGGCTTGATTTTTATTGACTGCTTTCTGTGCCATACACTAGTGGGTTGGCCTGGATTTGTGCATAGAAATTGGGCCAGACTAGAACTGTGTTTTAAGGGTTGCTCAATGTCTGCATTTCTGAAGTATCAAAATACCCAGCAAATGTTTGTGTGCAGGGTTTCTGTGGGGATGCCACCAGAACTATGACATTCTTGCCTGTTAAACAGCTCCCCTGCAGCTTTGAGGAGGACTCTGTATCTGCAGATCCCTGAAAAAGCTCTGCGTGGGTGTGAATGGAAGAGAGAGGTGAAATACAAGAATATAAAAACTAGCGATTTTCTATTGTTGCTTACCTCCACCACCAGGGGGCGCATGGATTTCGGTCAGCGACCTGGCTTGGGCCTGGACAGGAGCCAGGCGGAGATGATTACTTCCAGGCGTGGGGGCTCTGAGCCTCTTCCTGGAGGCCACAGAAGTTATTAACCCTTCAATTGGCTAAAACTCTACAGCTGTTGGTGCTAAACCAGGCTTATAAAGACACTGCATTAAAGATTGCATTTAACTCTTGATTATTCTAGTTTTCGCTTGAGTACTCTATGAGCTGGCTGCATATTCTGTTTTATTAGTTTACTTTTAGACCACGTCATCAGTCCTCTGCAAATATGGCAAAAACTGAGAGGGCAAGGAGATTACCATTTGTTCTCAATTTTGTCATCAAAGACTACACCACAAAGAAAAGACCCATCCCCTTGTATACAGAAAGAAAAGAGAAAACTGACACAGAAATTCCTAGAAGCTACATTCCATCTTTTGTTTGTCGGTTTTATTCGTTTTGTTTTAAGGTTGTGAGCAGCTGGCCCAGCTACATCAATAACAAAGGAAGTCAGAGCTTACTAGAAAAGAGTGAGTGGGCCATTCCAGAGGGTGGGCTGTGCTAAGAGCTCACCTCATCTCCCCGTGACAGCTATTTCTCTAGGTGTAATCTGCCTGCCACCTGGATCCGAACTGATGGGGGAGGAGGACTTGTGAAAGCTTCCCGGGCTGCAGCCCAACCTTAGGAATAAGAATCTGGGCCTCTGAATCTGCATTTTGAATGAGCTCTCCAGTTGATTTCTTATGGACAGACATTACATATGAAATTAGTGGTATTTCTGCAGCAGGCTTCAAGGGCTTTACCCAGGTGATTCTCCTGACTTAGCCTCCCAAGTAGCTGGGACTGCAGGTGCATGCCACGATGTCTGGCTAATTTTTTAATTTTGTGTGGGGTCAAGGTCTGGGGTCTCACTATGTTCCTCATGCTGTTCTTGAACTCCTGGCCTCAAATGATCCTCCCACCTTTGACTCCCAGAGTGCTGGGATTACAGGTATGAGCCACCCTACCAGGCCAATCTTTTAAAATGCAAATCCGCTTGGAAAAATGAAGCTTCTGTTCAGATGTTGGAGGGAATTTGCTTATTACCTCTTATTCCATAGTTATAATCACCACCCTAAGAATAAAATGAAACATTTTTATTACATTGATAGGAAGAGGTAATTTTAGAGCCCAGGAAGCTTAGAAGGTGGAGAAGTGGGAATAGAATGCTAATTCCAGGGACATACTAAGCAGGGAAAACTTTAAGAGCTACTTCTGGTCTTGGAGGTCTTCAAGGCCTGAGATAATCCTGGCCTGAAGAAATAAATACTGAGTAATTATAGCAGGAATGAATCTTCAATCTGCAAACTGGAATGGAAGACATTGAAATTTCCTTATGTTTCTATGTCATACTAATTTTTATTTTATGTCACTGTACCCATCTATAGACAAGGTTTTGCTGCAACAACAAATAGCCTCCAAATCTCAGTGTCTTAACACAACGGAGGCTTATCACTTGCTTATGCTGCCTGTCCACTGTAGGTCACCAGTCACTAAAGATTCACACTAGAGGCTTCATTTCCACACTTGCTTCCAAGATTACTGTGGTGGGGAGAAAGAAAATGTGAAAAATTGCTCTTATTACACATAGGCTCTGTGTTAGGGTAACGCAGAGAAACAGAACCAAGTGTGTGTGTGTATAAATACTCTCCATCCATATGAGAGAGACAGATAAAGAGACAGAGAGAGACACAAAGATACAGAGAGAGACACCAAGGGAGAGGGACAGAGAGACAGAAACAGAGAGAGAGTTTATTGGCTCATGCCATTTGGGTGGGGTCTGGCAGGTCTGAAATCTGCAGGGCAGGCTGGCAGGCTGGAGCCCCAGGGAAAAGCTGGTGTAGCTCGAGTCCAAAGGCAGTCTGCAGGCAGAATTTCTTCCTCAGGGAAACTCAGTCTTTTTCTCTTATGACCTTCAACCAACTGGATGAGACTCACCCACATTATGGAAGGTCATCTATTTCACCTCAAAGTCTAAAGATTTAAATGTTAATCACATCTAACATACCAGCACAGCAACATCTGGACAGGTGTTTGACCAAAAACTGAGTACCATGGCCTAGCTAACCTGACACACAAACTTAACTATCACAGGTTTTTGATCTTCAACCTGGGCAAGACACATGGCACCTCTGCTCATATGTAATTGGCCAAAGTATATCACATGGCCACACCTCATGTTAAGGGGCAGAGAAATGTAAATCCTACCATCTACCCAGGAGGAGAAGAGCCAGAGTATCTGTGAACAGCCCTAATGGCCACCATAATCCTCATTTCACTATGGGAGTAGAAATAGGTTTTATGTCAATTTGTGGTCCTTCTCCCTAGCCTCCATCTACAAAGGTGGTAGGGGAACATATTAATGCCATGACAGTAGAGGGCACCTGGACCTTATTCATCATCTATTCAGGTTGGCATCTCCTGAGACATCCATCTGGTTTGCAGTTGTCTGTCCCCTGGGCCCATTCCAGTTTGCAGGACTCCATGAGAGCCTGCAGCTTTCATGGCCATATCTGTGCCTCTCTGGGGCAAATGGGAATGATTCTGTTCTTCCTGGGCCATCCTAGGGCACAAGAAACTATCTGAGCCTGGGGTGATGGAGACTTTTAGTTGCTGCTAATGTCTATCCTCTTCTTCTACAGAGATAGAACACCCAATCTTTAGTTGGGCACACGTTGTCCAAAATAATGAATAGGTTTCCCAGACTTCTTTGCAGCTTGGTAGAGTCATGAGACTAGAGTCTGGCCATTGGGATTTAGACAGAGGAGAATATGTACAACTCTGTCAAGGGGCCTTAAAGGGAAGGGGTGTGCTCTTCTTCCTTATTTCCCCCTCCCTGCCGTCTGGGACATGAATGACGTGACTGGACGTGAGCAGTCATTTGGAGAAGGAGGAGACTTTGGGAATGGAGGTCATGTGGAGAAGCAAAACTTGGAGTGCCGCACTGGAGTTGGGGTTCTCTATCACCAATCTGCTGTGCAAATGACAAATGAACTTGCTACTTGTTCAAGCTACGTTCCTGATTCTCCGTCACTTGCACAACATAAAATAATAACACAGCAAGAATTTCCTTATATGGTAGGAGATAGATCCCTGAGTATTGGTGAGGCTTCTCCTGCAACTTAATGGTAAAAAAGGCAGTGAATCTGTAGCTCCAAGTCCCTCTAACCTGGCAAGTTCCCAACTCTATGGCCACTCGTCAGAGAGGCACTAAGGAGGCCTCCCCTCACCTACTTGAATCTTTATCTGGTGTATATCTTTGGCACTTACTGTCTGCCAGTAAGAGAAAGTATCCCTGAACTGTATACAACTTGTCATTCGTATCACTCTTTGAACCTTCCCTGAACTTTGATGAAGTGACTTGTTGTCTTTGTTTAGGTTCCTCCAGAAGTATCCAGAAATGACGAATTTGAGTGCAGGTGGTTTATTCAGGAGGTAATTCCAAGAAACTGTCACAGGGGAAAGTAGAAGTGAAATGAGGCAGAAGAAGCCAATAAAGTGTGCAGGTGTGTTAGCAAGCAAGTTTCCACCATGAGCAACTGGAGCTCACTCCCGGAGAGAGCCCTGGGAATAGGGTAGGGCACGCCTTAGCTGTATCCCAAATGTCCCCGTTCCTGAGGGTGGAGGAAGCTGAGGTGCATATCCACTATCTTCCTGTTGGCTGAAGGTGACCTCCAGAGGCATTCACTCTCTAGCACTGCAGGATTGCCCTGTCTGCAGGCCAGGCAGGCTTCCGTGGCCAGAAAAGAGTCTTCAGGAGGAGTTGCGGATGTCGGTGGTGAGCGGGCTTCGCAGTGCAGCAGCATCAAGGGGATCTGGGTGGGGCACTCATGTCCCTTCTGGCTCCCCTCTAACTTATTCCCCAGTGTGAAGTCAGTATAGGGAAAAAAGAGCCTCTCCTTTAAGAAAGGAATTAGCTTTACCTAAAGTGAAAACATGAAGTTACTTAGAATTTTTGTTTTCCAGTTTCCATAAAGTGGGTGCTTTTTTCAGGACTGGCTACATAATTTCAGGACTGGTGGGGACCAATGAGAAATGAAAATGTTTGGGCCCTTATTGAAAAATTATTAAGAATTTCAAGATGTTGACAGTAAAGAATTAAATAAGCGCTGGGCCTTTCTCTGCACAGGGGGCCCTGGGCAACTGTGCAGGTCACAAACCCAGGAAGCCGGCTGGGTTCCTGGTCTGGACAATTTACAATCCCTTGTAAGTTGTAGGGTTCTTTGGGAGATCTGTTAGTTCAAGCTCAGAGTTTCCATGTCACATTTTATTTTCCTCCACTCTGCTTTCTTTTATGGATTTTATCCCCCCTCTGATTCCTGACACTGAAGATCCAATAAAATTAGAGCTCTCTGCAGAGTGCCCCAGAGTCTGTCTTCCTGTTTTTGACATGAAACAGCTCCATTCTTGGATTAACTTCATGCTAGATGAAGTCATGCACCATGGCTAGTGTGGAAGACAGTTTTTTTTAAAAAAAAAATTTCTTAGTTGTAATAAACTCCTAGGTTGCCCTGTAGGCCCCCAGCTCCCCTTTTCCGGTCTTGTCTCCTGGGTCTCCTTGCCCCGTAAGTCTAGTGGTTGAGGAAGCTGCATCAGGCCTGAGGCAGTTCTGGCCGTGGGCTGCCTTGTAGTCCAAGTGAGAAATAATGGCCACTGGGACCAGGAGGAAGCGCTGGAGAAAGAAAAGTGCTGATTCAAGGGACAGTGAAAATGTAAAATCAATAGGATTGGATATGAATAAGAGAAACAGGGGTCTCTTGGATTTCTAGCTCGAATAGAACATCGTTCCTCCTATTCATGTGCTGGATCAATATTTAGTGAATTTCTCCCGTGTATCAGGCACTGTGAGACCCTTTCAGTTACTTAGCTCCCTCCGCTTCATTATTTATTTGGCAAAAGTCACAGTAAGTTATTCCTCCCCCTTGTGAAGCAGGGCTCTCCTTTGCTTCAAAGGACAACGTCCAAACCAAACCAAACGACAAAAGACAGAGACTGAAAAACTGCAGCATTCCTTATCTACTAAACATCCCAGCTATAAGCACACAAATGTAAATGATAAAAACTCACAGTATATTAAAAGGACAAATTTTACTGTATGTAGAGTACATCTTAATAACAACAAATTTTTTAGCACTCTAAAGCACCTCTTGATCTCAGAGGGGACATGTCAGGCCTGACAACCATTTGTCATGGGCTGTCCTGCACATAGAAGGATGGGAGGCAGCATCTCTGGCCTCTACCCTCCAGACACCAGTAGTACCCCCTCCTCCAGTTGCGACAACCAAAAATGTCTTCTGACATTCCCAAGTGCTCTCTGGAGGACAAATATGTCTCTGGTTTGAAACCATGGCTTTATAATATTTTTTTACTTTTTTAAAATATGTACCTTTGGATTAGAATTCCAACGCACTGTCCATTGCGCGACAGAGCCGAACCACGGCTTTAAAGGAATACTACGTAGTCATACAGATTCGTTGGTATCATTATGAATCTAAGTGTTAAAAAAATATGAAATCCTATTACATATGATGTACTTCCAATTATATATATTTTTGTACTCTAAAGAAAGTCCTTAACATTAAAAAAAAAATAGTTGTCAGCGACTAATGGGACAGCAGGCACCTGGGGCAGGAGTGAGAATTGAGAAGAGCCTGCAGGAGTAATATCAGAAGGGGTGGGAAGCCACCAAGGGCACACTTTGACAACTTCTGTTTTTGGCGTGAGCTCCCTCCTTCCCCGAGGCCTAACACGGTAGGGCAGGAGGGACCAGGACACTTAGACTGGAGTCATCAATCATTATACCAAAGTGTTAATCGATTGTCTTTTTTGTCTTGATCATATGTATTTTTTTTATTGTGTGGAATAAATGTGTACCATTATAAACATTAAATAATAAGAGCAGCAATAAATAACTATTTCATATTACAAGCATATATTATCAGTTGTGAATAGTCACCCTTGAAAATACAGGGCAGGGCAATATTCCTCTATTCATTCTGTATTTCCTGTAATGTCCTTGCCACCCTCTTCCACAATCAGTTCGGCTTTTGGGTTTTTAATGGCCTAGCACTGAAGGGTGAAGGGACTAAGGGACTAAGAAGGGACTAAGGGACTGAGGGGACTAAGAAATCGTCTGATGCCAAAGCAATGCCCCAGCACCCTGGCACCCTGGACTTTGTAAAGATGCCTGTGACTGGGGGAAGTGGAGTAGAGGCCCTGGGGGCGTGGAAGTTGATGGATGCCCAGGTAAGAGGACACCTTAGCTACAGCTTAAGACTCCCCACCTGCCCTTGGGGGTTGGAGCCCTGGCTACTTGGACATGGCCCCTCTCACCCAGATCTTGATTTTTTCGTTTTTTTTTTTGAGACAGAGTCTCACTCTGTTGCCTGGGCTCGAGTGAGTGCCGTGGCGCCAGCCTAGCTCACAGCAACCTCAAACTCCTGGGCTCATGTGATCCTTCTGCCTCAGCCTCCCGAGTAGCTGGGACTACAGGCATGCGCCACCATGTCCGGCTAATTTTTCTATATATTTTTAGTTGGCCAATTAATTTTTTTCTATTTTTAGTAGAGGTGGGGGTCTTGCTCTTGCTCAGGCTGGTTTCAAACTCCTGACCTTGAGCAATCCTCCCGCCTCAGCCTCCCACAGTGCTAGGATTACAGGTGTGGGCTACCACACCCTGCCCCAGACCTTGTTTTTCCACCTCACTTCACCTGCCTCTCTCATACCTGCAGAATGTTGGGAGGCCATTCTCTCTGGTGTTCCTACACATTTTACGACAGCTTTTGACCAGACAGTCTTCTCAAGATTGTTTGCTTAGCAAACATTGGATGCTAGAGCTATTGTCTCCCTCTACGTCAGAGGACAGTTTTGTTTCCTGACCACTATAATAAAGATGATGTCTTCCTCTGGGGCAAAGGTGGGGCAGATTTGCTAGCAGTTCCCTTAGAAGATCGGGGGTTTCATAGGCTCAGTGTTCCTCAGTGGCAGCATTGACCTGGCTGACACTGTATTGCCCCTGTGAGGCTTGGGGGCTTAACAGAAGTGATGGGAACGCGGGGCTCGTGCTGCCTGCTTGCTGTGAGTGATAAACTACATCTATCTGGGATGGCCAAGTCTATGGAAGCTTGGCAAGGCAGCAGGCCTGGCAGCTGCAGGAGTCGCTGCTGTTCAGGGACAGACAGTTTGATCACTTGACACAGACCCTCTGAAGGCTGTCTGCTTCCTCCGCTGGGTCAGGCACTCCCTGTATTTTAGAGGCAGCGACTTCCTCCACTCTCAGGCCTCTGAAATCCCTTAGCTGTTGATACTTTCCTTCCATTCTCTTCCTTCACAGTCATTTTGATGAAGTATCGGGTGTTGGGAGGGGTAATTATTAATGTGCATGCTCAGATTACCTAGAAGAACCAGAGCTCATTTGCATTTCAATATAGACCAAAGAAATAACACAGCTTTTTGAGATTTTCAATAGCCTTACAAATATAATACAACAGTCAATTAGTAAATTGCAAAGCATAGTAAATCATAAAAAGGGATACTTTTGCTGATTTCAGAATCTTTCTTTCCTGCATGGCTCCTCAGATTTTCACTATAGGTATCAGCAGAACCTTTCATTTATCTATTTTTTTTATAGAGACAGGGACTCCCTCTGTCACCCAGGCTGGAGGGCACTGGCACAATCATAGCTCACTGCAGCCTTGAACTCCTGGGCTCAAAGTGATTCTCCTACGTCAGCCTCCAGAGTAGTTAGGACTACAGGTGCACACTACTGCACCTGCCTGGTTTTTCTTATTTTTTGTAGAGACAGGGTCTCAGGCTGGTCTCAGACTCCTGGCCTCAAGTGATCCTCCTATCTTGGCCACCCAAAGTTCTAGGATTACAGGCATGAGCCATTGTACCGTGGCCCAGCAGAACCATTTAAAGAGCAGGGTCTGAGTGGGTTTTTTCGGAGGCAGCAAAGTAGGGGGAACAAGGAGACGTGATGTGCTCCACTGCAAATCTCAGAGATTACTCCTGTGGATTGGCTGGAAGAACACCATTCCACAAATTCCTACGTGCAGGGGCTGGACAGTACCGGACTCCTCTGCAGCTAGGGTTCCCGTGAGACTGCCGTTCCACCAGACCACCCACTGGGTGAGACTTCAAGGTAGAAGTGAGAACTTAGCTGAGGGCTCTGCATCTTTTTGTAACTGCCTCTATGAACAAATTTCGATGACCTCTATATATTTTTTATAATCCTTTCTCTCTTATATTTTAAATTATCAGGCCAGTATGGCTTGATGACTAGAACCTATAACTTTTAATTAACTACTTGACCTTTTTGAGTTTCTCAGAAATGGCAGAATTTCTGCAAGACAAAGGAGATTCTGACAACCCCTGCGCAGATTTACTGATGCCAAGACTCCCGATCCCTCACTAACCTGCTCCAAGACGTGTAGCCCCTTGTTAATTGCAACACAACCTGACCCAGTGCACTTAGCCCCACATTAAAAATGACTGAATTAAAATTTCCTTTCTTCCTTGGTAATCCCTATTTTCTAAATCCTCATTATTTAAATAATTGGCTATCTGCCCAGGGAGTAACCAGACCTAGGGTGGACCCCTTTTGAGTTCGGTAACATTCTGGAAAGCACCCCTGTGGAGGTTTTTGTTCTTCTGGAACAGCTGCGGTGAAGTTTCTATTATTTCATATATGATGTCATGGGCATGGTTACTGCTAACGTGTATGGCATCTTTGTATTAATTTAAAAAAGATATCTAATTTTGCCTAAAGCACTTTAATTCCATCTGTAAAAAAATTTGACATTAGTATACCAATATGTTAGAATAAGACACCATCTGCTGAAAATTATAATGAACAAATCTAAGATGTCTACAATGTGACTCGCATGCCCTGGGATTATAAAGAGTATCCTGATCAGAGATGCTAAGTGGCCTGTGGTGGTAATAGTGGGGTTATAGTTAGAAGATTTTACTGAATGGTTCCCTAGTCCAAGGTTGGTTTCCTAGTCCTCTCAGAAATGCATTAGGCCAGCGGTTGCCTTTTCGGCACCAGGGACCATTTTCATGGAGGACAATTTTTCCATGGACTGGGATGGGGGGATGGTTTCAGGATGATTCAAGTGCATTACATTTATTGTGCACTTTATTTCTATTATTATTACATTGTAATATATAATGAAATAAGTATACAACTCACCATAAGTTGAGTCCACCTAATGCTCTTTAATTAATCCCTTTGCGTTTTAACTAGCTAGAGAGGGTTCTTGTCTATCACTAACCATCCTGACCAATACAGACACAAAACATAACCAGTGAGGAGAGGGGGAAGAAAAGCAAATGAGTTTTACGGTCTGTAAGAGGAAGAGAAGGGTGCCATAGGAAGAAACCCAGAAACAGAGAAATTAGCTTCAGCTTAACCTGAAGGTTAACCTGGGAGGATGGAGTAAGTTCCTTGAAAATGACTCATAATATTCACATGCATGGGAATGTTACAGGTTCAATAGAGAAGAAGAAATATATTCACTTGAGAAATAAATTCAATAGAGAATTTTGAAATCAGCAAAATATTCCTTTTATGATGCATTATGCTGTGTGATTTACTAGTTGAATGCTTTTAAAATAAATAAATATGTAATCCCCTTGGTTTACCCCTGTGTTGGAAAGGAAGTAACTGTCTGATCCACTGCACAAACGGCTTTGCTGATGAAGTGCAGACACCGAGTCTGGAAGAATGTCTGTTAGAGGGTCCACAGGGCAGCTGGAGATTTGGGGGTGTTCTCTCTGCCCTATTTACCAGCTTGCCCCATGATTTTCCTCCCTGCGGTGGAAAACCTCAGTTTAGAACTGCTCGAGCCAGATTGTCTCTTTTTCCTTTGCTCTCTGCCTTTTAGTCATTTTGTTAGTTTTTGAACTTCTGGTAAGAGCTAGGTTTGGGGGAAGGGACTAAGTCCTTCATTTAAAAAAATTTTGTTTAAACTTTATTTTTTAAAAGTTAATATGTACAGCATATGAAACTGAAAAACAGAAGCAAAGAAGAGAGTCATCTACAATCATGAGCAGTTTACATTTTGACGTGTCCTTCTAGGTCCTGTGTGTGTAAATACACAATTTCCAATTGTATGGGGTTGAGATCCTACAGTATGTGTCATGCTTTCTCACACATCATGAACATTAACCAATTCAAAATCCCAAAGCTATACGAGTATTTTGATAAGCAAGAACACACTATGTCAACTAAATCTATTAGAAAAAAATGGAATCCTGCTTTTCTTGGAACAAAAAAAAATTTTTTGACATGGAGGTCTCTCCAACTTGTTCAGGCTGGCCTTGAACTCCTGGGCTCAAGTGATCCTCCTGCCTCAGCCCCCCTAGTAGCTGGGACTACAGGTACGTACCACTGAGTCCAGCATTAAGTTCTCAATTTTGTCACCAATTTAAAGACTCCTCTCCACACAGAGCTTGCAGTGTCGTCTACATGCAGAAAATATACAGGCCCCCTGAACGACAGCAAAGGACATCTTCCCTTTCTTTTCTATCTCCCTTGGATTACCTCCTCTACTTCTTTACCGTGGCTTTCCCTTCCCTTAACCCCTTTGCCCTCTTCCTCAGAATCCTCAGTCCCTATGCTTCATCCAGGTCTTTTCTGGATGGATCCAGGGCTTTGAGCCAGGAGAGTGCTGGAAAGAGAGGGCCTGCCCTCAGGGAGGGATCCCAGTTTAACAAATCTTTAGGTTACAATGTTAAGAATCCTAACTGCCTCATTTTGTTATTCTCATCTATTTTGCATTCAACTGGGGAGGAAGAAGGGTAAGGGAGAAAAAAAAATCCTTCCTGCCGGGAATAAAATATCGCAGATGTTAGCTGATGATTACAAAGACAGTAAAGCAGGCCAAGAAACCCTGGGAGGGAGGGGGTGGATGTTCATTCTTGAGCTGAGTGTTCAGGCAGATGCTCTGGAGGATTAAATTACACGGAGCCTAAGGCTGTTGGTGCCGTCCCCAACGCTGCTGTGTAGTGCTGGGAGCTATTTCTAGCCAGAAGTAGCTGGGAAAGAATCTGCTCTGTCTTTAGGAGGCACTCTATTTTCTTCCTTGTTTTGGCATCATTTTATACCTGGCTCTGCTTGCACGTGGGTGCCTTTTTTATGAAGTGCTACTCAGGGACCCAAAATAAGAAACAGTGGTACACTGGGCATCTATGGATTTTGCCTCTTCAGCAGACATTCCCTGCTCCTCTAGCAACAGCACTAGGATTTAGGTGGGGAAGGTAGGTGGACACCTTTCCTCAAGCTCAGTCCACGTGGTTCAGGTGAGACTGACCCCACCCACCCTACTAAATGCTCCTACTCCAAGCTGGGCATTTATGCCAACCTAAGCAATTGATTGTATTGGAATGTCCATGTGATTGACTTAAGTTAGGATGAGGAGAGTCAGCCCCAGAACTTTTGCTGACACTTTTGTGAAAGAGGGGCTTTCTGCTTAGGGTGTCAAGTATATGGGATACAAGTCTGGAGTGCTTTGTGAAAGCTTGCTGGAGAATGAAGCCAAATAGAAAAGATCCAGTTGAGCAATGAAGAGAGAAGGTTCCTGAGGACATTGTCTGAGCATCTGGATCCAGATGCAGCTGCAACTGATACTACCCCAGGATACTTTAGGTGTATGTGCCTATGAGACTTCCCCCATCCCTTTATTTTCATCATTTTGAATTTGGGTCTCTGTTGCTGGCAACCCAAAGGGTTGCAACCTAATACAAGTGGCTTCAGAAAGTCTAAGAGGTTTGACCAGGTTACTGTGCTGGGCAGAACAAAATAAATGCTGCTAGCTGCCATTGCCTCAATGCTGCTTTTGCTGTGGATGAATCTTGTAGGATTATTTCCAGGTTATGTCTGACTCTGAGTACACAGCTGCCTCTGGGAAAGATTGCCAGCCAGGAGTCAGCAGCCAGAACTCAGCTCAACGATCGTGTTCGGTTCTGTGCTATTGTACAGCAATGCTCTCTAAGGACACCCCTGAACAAAAATGAATGTGTTTAAAGGTCCAACGTGCATCAAGGAAACCAGAGTTTCTACTTGAACTCATATGCAAAGGAATAATTGTTCTCAGACCTCCTGGTAGAGACAGCTCTTGGCTCACTGATGTGAGCTGATGTGAAAATGTTCCTTGAGTGGAAAGCAGCAGGAAGCAGCTGTTAAGGGGTTGGGCAATCAGAAAGGAGAGACCACTTTAATATTTATCTGTGTGTCTAGCAAACATTGATTGAGTGCCTACTATTGTGCTAGAGACAGAAACACTAATAAAAGATGAAGTTCCTGCTATCAAGAAGTGTGCAGTTGGGTCAGGGAGTCAGCAAGAAAATCAATGGGTAAATAATGTAATTAAGAATAATTAAATGGAAATAAGACCAGGCGCGGTGGCTCACGCCTGTAATCCTAGCACTCTGGGAGGCCGAGGCGGGCGGATTGCTCAAGGTCAGGAGTTCGAAACCAGCCTGAGCAAGAGCGAGACCTCGTCTCTACTATAAACAGAAAGAAATTAATTGACCAACTTAAAAAAATATATAGAAAAAAAATTAGCTGGACATGGTGGCGCATGCCTGTAGTCCCAGATACTTGGGAGGCTGAGGCAGAAGGATTGCTTGAGCCCAGGAGTTTGAGGTTGCTGTGAGCTAGGCTGACGCCACGGCACTCACTCTAGCCAGGCAGCAGAGTGAGACTCTGTCTCAAAAAAAAAAAAAAAAAAACAGAATAATTGAATGGAAATAATAGAAGAGTGCCATCTACCCAATACCATTGCTCTCTTCTTCCTTACTTTATAGAACTCTGATTTTATTCTAGGAAGCAAGATGCTCTGGTCCCTCCTTGAAGCTCTGGATGGACTATGATAGATCTAAGCCAGAGATTCCAAATGTTGGCTTGCATCAGAATCATCTGGAGGCCTGGGTCTCACTTCCAAGGGTTCTGATTCAACAGGTCTAGGTGAGGCCCAAGAACGTGCATTTCTAACAAGTTCCCAGGTGATGCTGACGCTGCTGGCCTGAGGACCACTAATGTCAATCAGGCATGATCATCTGGTTCACCTATTCTAACCCTTGGTTTAGGGTTAGACACATGGCTGAGTTCTGGCCGATGAAATGAAAGGGCCAGTCAATGGAAGAGTTCCAGGAAGACTTTTCGCTTCTTGGTAAAAAGTGCGATGTAAAGGAGGCCTGCCTTTCATCTCACCTGGAGTGGGGCCACTTGAGTAGCTACTGCTTAGAGCTGCTGTTATCATGTGACCACATGGACTTGGCCAAGAGACCTGCAGAAATCCTGACCCAGAGCCCTAAGAAGCTAAGCAAACCCTGGAACCACCCACCTTCAGACTCTTTGTTGTGTGGGATAATTAAATGTTGTTATTCCTGTTTTCCATTAGAGCTGGAAATATCCCAAATGATTCAGAGGGCTACCAATCTGAGACTGAGTGGAGTGAAGTATGAGGAAAGGATCCCAAGAGGAAGTAGACTCACACTTTTCCCCAGCTTTTCAGGAAGAATAATTCCCACATGTGCTTTGGCAAAATGACAGATGATGACACCTTTTAGATTCACTTTGTGGAGTAGCTTTTCAATTGGCTAAACTAGGGATTTTAAACTTATGAATACTAAGGGTTTATTCCATGTATAAATAACTGTATTAGGACAGAGAATGAGAAAACTACTAATTCTACCTATGGTGAAGTCCAGGAAAAATTTGTGAAGGAGGCAACACTTGGGCCAGGCCACCAAGAGCTGATGGCCAGGTTGGAGTAGTAACATAGTGCTAGAGCCTAGCACAGTGCTTGGTACCCATATGTTTTCAGGACATATCTAACCTTAAGGACACATCATCCAGAGGAAATGGTATGACAATTTGGTGTCTCTGAGTATGAGTACAGAGTTTGGTATGGTGATCTCAAAGAAGTATGGGTTAGACTGAGCAGTGATATGAAAAATGCTGGGAAGCATTGGATTAGATTAAATTGGAAAGCAAAATCAAGAAGATCAGTTAGGTCCACCAAAAATTGAGTATCTCAAACCTCAAAGAATTCTGAAACTCTCAACCCTCTGAACCTTCCCTGCCTCAAGGAGAGGTATCTCCTTTGCCTCAGGAGGCAGCCCCTCCCTTGGAGTAGGAGTTACTTCATGCCCTACTTCTTATTTTGCTATGCCAGTAACCCAAATCTAAACACAGCATGACCTGGGATGGAGCAGGATGGGACTGAGCAGGGTGTGAAATGAGCGAGGAAATGATAATAGAAAAATGATCATTTGTATAGCATGCTGGATTAAACAGATGAGATTGCTTAGAGTTGGGAGCGGCCAGTTCAGGGGCTCCATTCATCCAGCACCTGACCACCACAACAATAAAGGGAATGCTATTTCTGCATATCTGTAACCCATTGCTTCTTTACAGTTTAAAAAGTCCCAATGATGTCTCAAAGAATGAATTTTTGTTATCAAAAGTTCAACACTTGTCCCTGAAGCTGCATCAGAAGAACCAGGGCAAGTGGTTTGAGGAGAAGGAAAGGGAGGTTTATTAATTTGTCAGAAAATGAGGAAAAAGGCAGACTCGCATCTTAAAGTACCAATTTCCCCACTATAAGCAGAAATACAGAGCTTTTAAAGGGAGGGTTTTTACTTTTAGGGTATTGTTGTTTAACTACCGTTTATGGTTATGATCGATCTCATCTCCAGCAAAGACAATCTCGTGACTTCTGCCCATCTGTTGAGCCATCTCCTGTGGTACAAAAAATAAAGGACATTTCCCTGATCCTCCTGAATGCTGGCCTGGGGCAGGGATGCAGATTTTAATTCCCCAACAAAGTGGGGGAGGTTTTAAAGAGACAGCTTGGAAAACATTTTTACCCTCTTTCAGGCCATTCCTCTGTTACATTTTGAGGATATTTAAACAAGGCTCATGGAATATAACCAAACCCAAAACAAAGCTTCAAATTTGGTGAACAGAGGCCTGATTTGATGAGCCACCATGGTAGTCATAGGTCATCTTCCAATTTATAGACCTGAGATTGGCAACAAACCCAGATGCCTAGAATAAGAAGGACACCAAATAACTGCAGGGAGGACCTATATAACACTTCCATTGCATTCTCAAAACCTCCTTCTAGCCTTTCTCAAAGGGACCAGGAACATTTACCCTGGTAACTGTGTATGGGGGCAAGAGAGAGACTTAAATCTTTCAGGAAGTAATGAATACTGTCTCTGAACTAACACAGGATTCTTAGAGATCCATAAATCTACTGTAGCTCCTGATTGGAGTGAGTCTCATAGGGATCAGGTGGTAAGTGAAGTTTTAACCTGAATCTATGTCATAAGAAGCTCAGTTCCCAAGTATAGTACAGAGTTGGACTGTCAGATCCCCACAGTGGCTCTCTGACCAGTGTGGTGGGAAGGGCCAAATGGAAACCATTGAAGTTTTTCTCCCTACCAGAATAATGAATCAAAACCAATACCACACCCCTGGGGGAACCACAAAGATTAGTACCACTGTTAAAGACCTTGAAGCTACAGCTTAGTTTCCCAGTATGGCCAGTACCAGGATAGATAAATTCTGGAAACAATGGATTAAATAAGCCTAATTAGTTGGTAACTCCTACGTCAATGACTAGTAAAGATATAGTCTCCTTTCTGAAGTATATTACTATAGTCCCTGGTACCAGCAACTAATCTAGTGAGTGCATTTTTTCTTATTCTGAAAAAGGATATTCCAGAGATAGATAGCTTTCACCCAATAGAAATATGTACCTTTCCCAAAATCAAGAAAGGACCCAACAAAAAAAGAAAATTACAGACCAATATCCCTCATGAATATAGATGCAAAAATCCTCAACAAAATTTTAGCTAATAGAATTCAGCAACATATCAAAAAAATAATTCATCACGACCAAGTGGGCTTTATTCCAGGGATGCAAGGCTGGTTCAACATTCGCAACTCTATAAATGCAATTCGCCTCATAAATAAAACCAAGAACAAAGACCATATGATTCTCTCAATAGATGCAGAAAAAGCATTTGATAAAGTCCACCGTGCCTTTATGATAAAGACTCTAAACAAAATAGGTATAGGTGGTTCATTCCTTAAAATTATCAAATCCATTTATGACAAACCTACGGCCAACATCATACTAAATGGGGAAAAACTGAAATCATTCCCACTTCGAACTGGAACTAGACAAGGATGCCCACTTTCCCCTCTTCTATTCAACATAGTG
>CAUYRT010021436.1:0-18637 GCA_963574885.1 Lepilemur ruficaudatus | reverse complement strand
TTTTTTTTTTTTTTTTTAGTAGAGACAGGGTCTTGCTCTTGCTCAGGCTGGTCTCAAACTCCTGAGTGAATCCTCCTGCCTCAGCCTCCCAGAGTGCTAGGATTACAGGCGTGAGCCACCGCGACCAGCCCAATTTAGGACTTTTTGATAAAAGCTGGTTTAGAAAGCAAAGGTCAAGCCTGGCCCTGGTAGGGCCTCCTACCTCTCACAGTAATCTAAATCTTGAGACAGTCACCCCCCACCCAGGTCTACCTGGAAAGGCCAAGGCCTGTATGGTGGGTTGGCAGGTCTGACTCATCCTGGATGAAAGCCTAGCATCATTTTTCAATACAGTGACCCAAGCCCCTAGAGAAAGGTGACCAGCGAATTCCAGTGAACTTTCAGGGGAAGGGGCTGGTAGTGTTCGTACCCACACTTTCCAGTTGGAGGGTGAGTTGAGTTCACTGAGCCAAGGCTGAAAAACCTGAGGAGGGGAAGAAAGCATCCCCAACACTGCCCATTCTGGTTCTGCGAAGCTGCTTGCTGGGCTTTCTGCCCTTACCTGGTCTTCCAGAAGCTCCCACGGCCTAGGTCTCCTGGGGTTTTTAGCAGGATTCCAGCTCAGGGTTTTCTGGTTAACAGCTTGCTTTTCAGAGACATTTATTTTAATATTTTTAAAAGTAACTTGGCAAAGCTTATTTTTAAAAAAATGAACAAAGGGAACAATTTTCCCTACCATTGGGTTCCCAGTCTCTGTGGCTCTCCTGGGTCCCTGTCCCACCTCCCCAGAACACTCTTTGCTCACCCCATGTGCTGGACAGCTAAGGAGTTTATGTGTTTTGCTTTGCTTTATTTTGTTTTCCAGAAGACCTTACCTAGGATTGTGACAGGCCTCTGGCATCCACAGATGTCTGGAACCTAGGGGACCCAAAACCATCTCCTGCAGCCCCCTCAGTCCAGGACTGTAAGCCCCAGATCACCCAGGGAGCACAGGCTTGAGGAAGTCCTGCCCCCCAGGCCACAGCCACTCAGAGCTGCCACTCTGCTCCTCACTGCTTTTCAAAAGTTCCAGATGCAGTGAGCATCCGGATCCACTGTTTTACAGATGCCCCGAGGACACGAAAATCTGTTTTACCATGAGGCTTTGGCATAAAAGATGCACCTTTCAAAACCACAGACACACAAAACGATGGAGACACTAATCACAGCCGGCATTAAACCAGCGTCCAACAGCAGCTTCCCTAAGTTAGAAGATTTCCAAGGAATAGCAGGGCGGAGGGCCTTGGCCACGACAAATAGAGGCAGGGTGCAGGGGTATTGTGACATGCTCTGGGCAAGGGCAGATTTCCCTTGGCCAACGGAGGCCGGAGGCCCAGAGGGGCAAGGAAGCCGGATCGGACATGAAGGAGGGGCCTGGGGCCCAGCGCTCCAGCGCCTCCCAGGAGAGAAAGGCTGAGGCGCAGCAACAGGCTCCAGTCCAGAGTCTTGAGGACCGTGGCCAGGTGCTGCTGGTAAGCGAGTACTGGCCGCAGGATGAGTGCAGCACGACCCTGCAGGACTTTCTGGGGGACTCCCCGACCTATCAGCTCTCCGGACCCTCGTCCAGCCGAGCCACCAGCCACCACACCGGCTCCAGCAACTGCGCCACGCGTCGTTGGCCCAAGCGCTCGGGCGACAGCTCGGCAAACGGCAACGACTGCCCGGCCGCGAAGTTGCAGCGCTTCACCGAGAAGACGCGACCCTCCCGGCGCGAGGCCGAGGACCCGAGCGAGGAGCCCGGGGCTCCGCCTGGGACCCCCGCACCCACGGCGGCGGAGGACGCGGTGGCGGCGGGATGCGGGGCCCAGCGGCCGCGGCCCGCGCCGCCCGAGCGGGGCGCGCAGCTGCTGCTGGTGCTGTGCCGCGCGTCGGCGCTGAGCTCGCAGCTCCCGCGGCTGCAGCTGCTCCTGCAGCAGGTGCGCTCCCGGGGCCGCCGCCCGCCCGCCGCGCTCGTCGGGATCATCGTGCAGCCACAGGGCCACGAGGAGGCCGAGGCGCGCCGCCGCATGGAGACCCTGCTCTGCAGCGTCTTCGCGCCGCGCAGTCCCGTAGTGGAGGTGCACACGGCCGTGTTCTGTCCCGGCCGTCCCGAGGGCACCCTGGACGTCCAGCGCGCCGCCGGCCAAGCGCCCAGGGTGCCCCTAGTGGATCGGGAGACCCAGACCGATGGTGAGGGACCTGAGGACCGGGGACTGGGAACCCCCGGCCGCCGTGGGCGCCCCGGGGAGGGGGAACGCTCAAATTCGGAATCCTGTCCCCTGACCCTGCTGCCCCCCACCCGCGCCAGTAGTGGACAAACCTCCAATGCCACGGCCCCTCTCCTGGCGCCTCCAGGAGCTTGGGGTACGGTTTTGGGTGGAGGTGAACTAGGTTTGCTCTCTGGGGCCATCTCAGCGTCAGAAGTGTTCCAAGTAATTTAATTCAGAGGGCTGCACCTCCCACTCATTCACCCCACCCACAACTTGGAGCATCGTTTCGCACTCCTTAGAATCATGCTTTTGTAAGGTACTGATTTGGGGTTTTGTAGGACCAGGGGCCCTTCCTCCTCTCCACATCCACTTACTCCTTGCTTGGTTCTTTAGTCTTCTTCAGGGAATAATAATTACAATAAAAGCATGCCTATTGCCGGCCAGGCACTCTTCTAAAGGCTGTTCACGTCTAATCCTCACAACAACCCTCTGAGGATGGTACTTTCTTAGAGTAGGGGGCCTCCTGCAGAATTCTAACTCCCGACCTTTGAGATTCCTATCAGGAAATCCAGGCCTCTGGCTCCAGGGGGTTAATTTGCGGGTCTAAGGGCCCTCACAGCCAGCTCTTAAGTGAGCACCAAGTACTGTATCTTCTGTCGCTAAAAGCCGCTGCCAGCTCCACCCTTCCAGGGGCCACAGTAGGGACTGAGGAAGCGCTCTGGGAGGGGAGTGCAAAGCCCCGGGGTACTCAAGCCTCTGCCACCCTCCAGCTGGTGGCCAAAGCAACTCCTCTCTATGGACGTTTCCTTCCCCTGTGACATGTGAGAGTGAAGGGCCATTGATGTCTAAGGTGCTATCCAGCTAGCTTCAGGATATATGGTGACATGATTGTTCTGGGTGCCCAGGATACATCCCGAGGACAAGAACCATCAGTGGCCGTCTGGGTGGGGATTTTAACCCCCTCAGGACCCTAGCCTGACTAACTTCAAATTCCATCAGACTCATTCTTCTCGCTGTCCTAAATAGTCTGCAGTATTTTCACACGGCTGGCACACATGGTTAGGAGAGCCTGTGGATCATTCTAACCATGATCTTCAGCTGAGGCCAGAAAAACCCCAGTCCATCTTTGAAACCAGCCCCTTAGAGGTGAAGCCTGGGAGTGCCTTGTCCCCGTCACCCACACGCACCTGCCTGCTCTCATAGCTTCCACTCTCTCCCTCCTACCTGCACCTTCGTTCCCTCTGAGCAGCTTGCACTGAGCCCCTCCTCTGCACTGTGGCCCACTGTGGTATCCACAGTCTGGGGGTCAGGGAATGAGAGAGAAAACAAGGACAGAAATAACTCTAACGTCGTGCAGAATGTGATCAGTGTCATACAAGCAGGTGCTCTGGGGCTCAGAGAGGGAATGATGGCTTCCAGTTGGGGATCTCAAGAAAGGCTTTATTAAGAGATAGATCCACTTGACCATGGAAAATGTTTTGATAAAGATGAGGGGCAGTGATGGAGGGGAAGGGCTTCCAAAAATGCAGGAAAGTTAGGCCTGTTCACAAGACTTCTGGTGCTCATGGTTGGCTAGAGCTGGACACAGGTTGCAACATGGTGGCAATTAAGCCTCAGGCAGTGAGCTATGACCGTAGTATAGGGGAGTCAGGTTTCTGGGCTAGGAACTTGTGCTCAAGCCGAAGGCAGAGAGGCCATGGAAGAATTCTAGCAAGGAGCCACTGCAGTGCCATTCTTCCTCATTCTTCTGGGACAACGTCTCATTGTCCCGTGAGTGCCCTCTCCGTGCTTCCTAGGACCACCCTTACTAAAGAACCCGCACATATATTCACTGCTGCCATAGAAAACTCCCCACTCCTCCCTAAGCCTGCAGTCTGTGTTTCCTCCACCTCTCTCCTGGGGAACAGAGACCTGTTCTCTCTGCTCTGTTTGGGTCCATCGGGTGAAATGGAATGTTTCTTTCATTGCTATAGGAAATTCTACCTGTATGTGTCTGCCCCCATCTCAGTCATTTAAACCAATGGTCCTCAACCAGGAGCAATTTGACACCCCACCCTACCCACAGGGGACATTTGGCAATGTCTGGAGATATTTTGGGTTGCCATGGGGGAGGGGGAAGAGCTAGTGGGTAGAGGCCAGCGATGCTGGTAAAAGTCCTGCAATACACAGGACAGCCTCCCACAGCAAAGAATCACCCAGCCCTAAATGTCAGTAGGGCTGAGGGTGAGAAACTCTAATTTAAACCAGGTTGAGGCCTTCAGTCAAAGCCCATTGGTACCTGAAAACCCAGTTAGGAATCCCGAACTTGTCTGCTAAATCCCAACAGGGTTCCTGGCCTGGGTTTCCAGTCTCTCTGATTCCAACTGGAATCCCCTCTCAGGACCCATCGTCTTGACTTCAGGGAATTGCCACCTTCTCGTAGACTCATCTGCTCCCCACACCTCCTCGTGCCAAAGTCAACCAAATACAACCCAGCACGCTCAATCTGAGCTTCCCTTTAGTTCTAACCCTTCATGCCTTTGCTTGTTTGTTTTCTTCAATCTTCTCAGGGATTTTTTTAATTCATTAACTTTAAAGCCTGTATAATTATCTGCCTTCTGGGGTCATGAAAAGGTAGAACCCTGCACTGCAATTTAGCCCTGCCAAAGCCCGCTGTGTGGCCTTGGAGAAGCAGCTCAACTTCTTCAGCCTTAGTGTCCTCTTCTGCAAGAAGATAATAGTTAAGGTATTTTCAGGCTCTAGAAGCCCTAAAATAGGTCCTGTCGTTTCACAATTGGCCTTGTGTGGGGATTCCTGAGCCCTCTTTATCTAGCTAGTTTTGCCCAAACGTTGTCCTGGGGCACAGGATCGTCCCCTCAGGCTGCAGGTCATGGGTTTAGCAGTCACATACTCACCTAACACGGTGGAAGTAGAGTCTTCCAATTTGCATGCCTTTTATGTTGCAAAGTGTGAGGTTTAGATTGTCTTTTAAAAACACTTTTCCCTCTTCCATCCTACAATGAAAATCATTAATTTAGACAAAGGTTCATGGTTCCCTGCTCGCTCGGCCCTACCAGTTTGGAGTTTGGGAGATGGTCAGTCCGTGGTTGCCAATGTAATGAGTTTGAGAAAAGTTTAGTTTTCTGAACAGCTGTTACGTTTTCCAGGAAAATTCTCCGCCAAATGCAAGGGTTCTCATAAAAGCAGGGATACCCCCTGCCCCCTCCCGCAGCGGGGCGGGAAGGCTTTGAGGAAGGGGAAGGTCACTGTGAGATGGTAGAAGGCTCTGGGCCACGGAGAGCGAAGCCTTCAAAGAAGCTCCAAATCTTCAGGAAAGTTACCTAAAACTCACAAAATGCATGATGTGCGTAGATTTTTTTTTTCTTCTTTTTTTTGGTATGTGGAAACCAGTGACAGAGCTGAGCATCACCTCCTGGGTGTCTTAGAGCAAAACAGATAGCTCACATGAACTCAGAAACACGCCAGCAGAGAGGTGCCTGAAGGTGGTGCTCTGGTCACAGAATCGTGGTTGTCACAGGCCTCACAACCAGGCACAACCAGGCCTGTGAGGGGCAGGGCAGCTGCTGCCCTCTCTCTATCCCTGAGGCTTGGGAGGAGGGAGGACAACTTGCTGATGTCTGCAGAGAAGACTGTCCCTGGAGCCCTGCCATGGGAGCCACCCTGGCTTCTATGACCTCACAGGAGGTGTGGGTGACTGTCCTCTGTGGGGCCTGGGTCCAGTCGGGGTCCAGAGCCAGACCCCTAGGGCAGAGGGCAAACGGCTCCTGCAGGAGGGAGCCAGGAGATTAGGCAGCTCCATGTAGGTCCACGTTTGAGTTGGGAGGCCCCACCATGAAGAAGGTCAAGAAGAAAAAGGCAGAGGCCAGACGCCGCCGAGACTCGGCCTCCCAGCACTCCAACTCACCGCGCGCCACCTCTGAATCGGCCTCACAGCAGCCCAGCTCTGAGTCCACCCCGCAGAAGCCCAGCCCTGAGTCCACCCCACAGAAGCCCAGCCCCGAGTCTACCCCGCAGAAGCCCAGCCCTGAGTCCACTCCGAAGCAGCTGAGCTATGAGTCCACTCCGAAGCAGCCTAGCCTTGAAACCACCCCCAAGAAGCCTACACCCCAAGCCCTTCCAGCTTCCAAAATCCACCACTCCTCTGGGGGCCTGTCTCCTGCCGCTGACACAAAAGCAGCCCCTCAACCCAAGAAAACAAGGAGAACAGGTGGGCCATCTTCTAGCTTGAGCAGTCCTAGCCTTCCTGCTGATGGAGTCCCAGGGGCACCCCAGACACTGGGTCTGATAGGAGTGTGGTGCAGAGTTAACGTGTATTCTGGAACTATGTTTGTGAAGTGTAAAGGTTTGTTTTTGTTTCTACCCAAGAGACTAGGATTCCTGGGTTTTGCCATTCCTTACCATCCTGGGTCTCACTGAAGACGACTATATATATATATATATATATATATATATATATATATAGTAGTAATACTTGTTCATTAGAAGTCAGTAGTGCCTTGTGACTGCTAAAAAATAAAAACCAAGGATGCATTAATAGAAGCATATGGTTTAGAGCAAGGGAGGTGGTCATACTCCCTTACATCCAGCTATCCTTGTGGGCTGTAAAAGGTGCCTAAAAAACTAATTCAATAAAGATAGTCCAAGTTAAGGGGTCCAGGTAGGCAAGAACCATTTGGCGTTTGACAATTGGTTGAGGGAACTGGAGGGTATCTCTCTGTCAGGTATATATGAGTAGCCTTGTTCCATGTTGTCCCCAGAGGTCTGGCTAAGGACCCATGGATAGGGTAGCCAGATAAAATATAGGATTCCCAGTTAAATTTTAATTTTAGATAAACAACTAATAATTTTTTAGTATGTGTGTCCCAGCACCCTGTATTTTTATTTGCTAAACTGGCAACCTTATCCATGGAAGACACTAGAAACACACAGATTTCTGCTCAACATTAAAAACTTTCCAACAGTTAGTTCTGTCTGAAAATGGAATGGCTGTTGGGAAAAGTGGTTCCCCATCTTCTTGGGAGCCAAACAGAGTCTGAATAAGCATTGGATTGTGTAGAGGGAATTCGAGCGAAGTTTAGGAAATGGGCTGGTTTTCACTAACAGTAATGGTGATAGCTAACTTTTATCGCTGAGCACTTACTGTGTACCCCTGATTCAGCTCAGCTGTCTGAGTTAATCTTCTCATCTGACAGTCCTACAAAGGAGGTTCCATTATCATCTCTGTTTTATAGATAGGGAAACTGAGGCTCATAGGAGTCAAACAACTCACTCCCGAGTAGGCTCTGGTGGCACTGAGAGAGGAAGCTCAGTCTGTTCTGACTCCAAAATCCTCACTCTTAACCACCGCACTGACCTTTCAATTCCAGGAGGCCCGGTGGTCTCCCCAAGAGGAAGAACATCCTTCTCTGAGTGTCTCCTTGATCTGCTGCGAGCCACTGCTGTGGCTCTGTGGCCTTGAACAGGCCACATTCCCGGGGCCACAGCTTATCCCTCTGGGATGGTGTGGGTGTAAAATAGTTGAGAGATGTGAGGGAGAGTGCTAAATCCAAGGTGTCGCCACGCCAACGATCTTTCTGTGGCCAAAAATCAATCCGTTCTTGACACATGGTAATGATTTTGAATGTTATATGTTGTATAAATTGTGATCATCAGCCACTGAGATACACATTTCTGGATTATGGTCTTCAGAAGTGGTATCCATAGAAGGCAAAATTTTCCATTCCCAAATCTTTCAATGAGTGTACGCAACTCAACCCTGGGGAATAGTTTGGCTTATTGAGGAGACAAAGCCAAAAAATGTTCATGGCTTAACAGTGGTTACAGTGGACACCCAAAGAGTCTCTTTCCTTTGAGCCAGAATGGGCAGGAATGTTGGAGATACAGGATGAGGAACCACACTCCTAAAATCCAAGCCTTTTTGTATGCAGAAAATACTGTAGCTCAAGAAAACACAGGTCTTCCACTAGGATGGCTCTGATCAAAAGATGATCACGAACAAATGTTAATGAGGATGCAGAGAGACTGGAGCCCCATGCACTGCTGGTGGGAATGTCACGTGGTGTAGCTGCCATGGAAACAGTCTGGCACTTCCTCAGAGGAACATGAAGTTACCGTATGACCCAGCAATTCCACTCCCGGGTGTACACCCAAGAGAATTAAAAATATACACCCACACTAAAACTTGTACACGAATGTTCACAGTAGCATTCATAATAACCAAAAAGTGGAAACAACCCCAATTTCCATAAACTGATGAATGGATAAACAAAACAAATATGGTATGAAATACCACAATACAATGAGATCCTATTTGGCAATAAGAGGAGATGATGTACTGATACATGTTCGGACACAGATGAACCATGAAACGTTAGGCTAAGGAAAAGAAGCCAGTTCCCCCAAACTCCACATATTTTATGATTCCATTTACATGAAATGTTCAGAATAGTGCAAATTTATTGCCACTGAGGGAGGGGAGGATGGGGAGGGACTGCTAATAGGGATGGGGTTTCTTTTGGGGGAGATGAAAATGTTCTGAAATTAGTGGTGATGGTCAAACAAATTTGTAAATATACTAAAATCCACCGAACAGGCCAAAAGGGTGAATGTTATGGCCTGGGAATTATATTTTGGTTTATTGTACCTTGATTTATTATAAAAATGTTTTTTAAACTAAAAAAAGATAAATCTTGCCTTCAGAATCCTCTCTTTCCCCATCCCAAGAAAATTATGTGTCACGGGCAGATCTAAACAGGAAATGTGTTGCGTCTGCGGAGTTGACCGTGGGCTTCGTGAGCTTAGGGTGGGAAGAATGTGTAGCTCCGTCAAGAAGCTGAGTAGGAAATAGTAACAGGAGGGAATTATCCAGCCAGAAATTCTCTTGCCCAACAACACAGGGTGCCTTCTCTGAGTTCTGCTGGGATCCACACCAGAGGAGGACAGAAATGGGAGATAAGTTCGGGAAAGTATTTCCAGCACTGTAAACCAGAGCAGTGACTGTCTTCTGGGTGGATCCACACACCCTAGATAAATGGAACATGGCAGCTCCAATCCCAGAAATCTCAGTGCAGCCTCTCAGGGGGTGAGCAGTCACCCACATGTATGACTTTCTACAAATTCCGTGGCAAGAGTTTTCACTGAATTAAAAGTTAAAAATCCTGAGTTGAAGACCACTTCTGCAATCTACTCATTATAAGGGCACATCCCTTATATTCTTTGAGCCTCAGTTTCCTTATTTGTAAAACGAAACTAACAATATTCCACTTCGCAGGATTGTTGTGACAGTTAAATGAGTTGGATAATGATGTGAAGTACAGAGCACCGACAGGTGTAAGCTATTACATTGCGATTACTATTATCATCATTATGATCATTCCTAGGTAGCACCAGACTATAGAACAGCCATTTTCCCGTGCAGTTAATTCTCTCTTCCATTAGAACATTTTGCAGAAGAACTGCCTTCCTTGAGTGGTTCTGTCCCAAATCTTTGATGATGCCTTTAGAAAGTCTAGGGCTTCCCCTGGTGATCCTGCCGCTGCCACATGAGCAGCTTGGCTGTTGGTGGAGCCTTCTGGGACGGTGTTCCAAGCTGTTCTCAGCCTCCTGGGGCAGGTGCATCCTCATCTCTCTCCTTCTCTGTCCCCCAGGGCCTCAGACGCATGCGGGCCCGCATTCCTGCTCCTGTGCTGCGTGCCCTGGCAGCAACGCTTGCTGGCGTCGTCTGGGGCTGTGCCACAGCCGCATCTTCGATGTCCTTCTGCCCCGGGACTGGCAGATCGTTCCAGGGAGAGGAATCCCAAGTCTCCTCACCTTCTACAGGTTCCGATTATAGAGAGCTGGAGCCTCAGGGCACACAGTTCCCAGGACCAGGCTCTGTCCCGGACCTTATTAGCAATCCTGTATAACTTCCTTCCTCTTGGGAAGCGGAAAGCCCTCCCTCTGAGTTACCACCTCCTGCGTTTGCAGGCAGGGCCCTTTCTGACTGGCCCCACCCCAGGGTGCCTAGCTGCATGGAGAGCTGCCAGTTTGCAATTCCATACTGGGAATTGCTTCTTTAGAGATTTCATTTTTCTCTTCTCCAGAGGCACCCTCCCCTCCTGAGAGCACACTCTCCACAGCCCTATAAATTCCGTGTCACTCCAGCTCCAGAGCTTTGTGATTAAACTCTGCTCTGGCCATTCACCTCCTTGGCCTCTTCCGTGTCCATACTACAGGCAAGGGCTCTAGGTTCTTGACCTGCATGTGAATTTCCCCCAGAATTTAGTGATAGAAACTGATTCCAACTCACACGCCCCGTCCACACAATAGCACGACCTCAGCCCCCTTCGGGGTGCTGTCAGGCTCTTTCTGGGAGTCCCCACAGGGGATAGGTGCCACCAGGCTGGTCTGTCAGTGGCAGCCCTCAAGGCATCACCCACAGTATCTGCCCTTCTTTTGTCTTCTACAAAGCCAGGAGAAATGTCATAGCTGCTGCTGTCCCTCAGGGAAGACCCTGTCCAGGTCAACGGAACAGACTGAAGATATTACCATTCTTCAGTGCATGGGCTGGGAGGAGGCCTCACCCATGCACTGCAGGGGCTGACAAGTCTCCAGGAAGAGGCCCTTCCCCTTGGGGACTTGCACCCCTAGCCCTGGAGCGGAACCCACCCCTCACCATCCTGTTCCTCTTCCCAGCCCCTGCCCCACCTCGTCCCCTCCCCTGTCTGTACTGAAAAACTCCATCTCTCCTACATCTCAAAAGAAGCCAACACACATGGGGCGTGTGGGGAGAACATGCCTGGAGCCAAAATATACTCAACCACCTACTAAGTTCCCTCGAGGAAGGGCCTGCCTGCCACATGCACATCATTCCGCTGCCAGATCGTGCCAGGGGCTCATAGTGTAAAACCAACAAGCCTCATCTGCCTGGGATACTAGGAACTATGAGGGAGACCAGAACAGGGAACTTTGCCCTTAAAATGTATACAATCTGCAGCATAGGCTGGGATATGTGCCTTTAGAAACTCAGATGCGAGATAGAAAGTGCTCTGTGTCCTGTAGGAGAGGCTCCATGAGTTTCAGAACAAGAGAGTGCTTCTTCTGAACCGGGGTCCAGGTGGACGTATCAACAGCACATAAGCCAAGTCCAGAAGGATCTTGGGATCCTCTATGGCTTCAAATGCAAAGGGAGGGCCTTCTAGGCGGAAGAAAAGGCAGAAGCAAGGCTCAGAATTAGGAAAGTGAAGGGGGAGGGGCGCAGACCCAGTCCGGCCAGGGTAAAACCTGTAGTCTTAATACTTGATACTGTTCAAAGCTTAGCACCTGCATGCATCATCTTTGCATTTTTCAGTGGAGTGGAGTGTTGGCTCCTGGTTTTAAATACTCATTCATGTTAAATAAGAATTCCTACTTTTGTAGGATTTTTATCAAAATGGATATTGCATTTTTAATGCCTTCCTCATAATTATTAGCATAATCATCTATTTTCCTTGCCTTTGCAGTGGGTGTAATGTGTTAATATTATTTCCTGAGGTTTCTTATCTCTGAAATGGAGTGAAATGTCAGAACCTACCTTATAGGGTTGTTGTGAGGCTTGAGGAAGACACTGGGTGTGAGGTGTTTAGCGCAAGTCCTGGCACGGCAGCCTCGACCACCCCCCTAACCTGTTCCCCTCTGAGTGGCCAGGGCCGCTGGCACCCCAGGCAGGCTCATCCTCAGATCCTGGGCAACCTTGTGGTAGGGATTTGGGGGGCGGATTAAGTGTTCCCCTGAGAGGAAGATGGATAGTGGGGAGTTGGGTAATTCCCGCAAAGCCGAGGGGACCACATGATTTCTGCTTTCTCCTGCCTGTCATCGGACACTAAAGCCTGGCTTCCCGTGACTCCCGCTTTCTGCTTTGCTCTACAGAAAACCTGCAAGAAAACTCTCCAGTTCTCGTAACTCGCGTCCTCCAAGCTCTCGGGACTGTTGCTGTGGCTCTAGGGGCCCTGGGAGCTGCCTACTACATCACTGAGACCTCGTGAATAATGCCCCAGGCCCACGGTCCGGCAGGTGCGTGGAACCCTGGCCCGTCTCTGAATAGAGGTGGCCTTTACCGATGGTCCAAGCTTCTAGCCTCTCAAGGAAAGCTTGAGAGATGAGTGACTCGTTCCTGGCCTCAGGGTCTGCTGGCATGGCTCTCGCGTTCCTGTCCTCAGGGTCTGCTGGCATGGTTTTCGCAGGTGGCCCTGGGTGCTCTCAGACAGAGCCTGTGCCCTCCTGGTTCCGATGAGGTTTCCCCACGTGCACTGCTGCTTTTGTCGAATTGTTGCTGCAGTGACTACTTACAAAATAGTGTCGGGATCAACACTAACTGGCCTTGAGTGCTTGAGATATGTTTGAACCCGCAGGCCCTGGCTTCTTCCAGACCTGCCTCTGCCAGAGCTCAGGCTGTGGTGTCATCTCCTCTTGTCATTTAACTGACACTGTGGGTCAAAGGGTCTGATTAGAGCCCTGAAGTTTTAGTGGTTATTAGGAACAAAGCAGGTTGAGTTATCGTGACTAGATTAGACCAGTCCAGATCTACCTCTAGCCCGGGGCTGAGTTGCTTCCCTCCAGCTGAGCAAAGCAGGGAATGGGCATCCAAACCAGCCGGGCTCCTGCCAGCAAGGAGGAAGTGACAGGGGTGCATGTTTTGGTGGGGGCTGGGAGGCGGGTAGGAGGGGAGCCAGCGGCTACAACAGGAAAGTGTGGTTTTAGAAGGCGATATGGTAGCTGTTCCCAGGATGGACTTGAACAGGCAGGCCTTGCTGGCTCGGAGGCCAGGGAAGTGCTTTAGCCAGTGAAAGCCGCCCTGAAACTAGCCTGAAAGTCAGTGTGGGGGCGACACAGGGCCACTGCAGGGGTACATGGGACCCTCTTGACCTCTGCAGGCTCAGTTCTTAGTCACTGTGGAAGGGAAATCTGCCGTTTGATGTCCTTCTCCTGTCTGGAGAGTAAAGAAGCATCTGATGACAGTGGCAAAGCTGCCTCCTGTTTAGGGAAAGATGCTTCTAGAATTTTCTTTCCTAAAGCTTGGGGAACCTCTCCCTCGGCTGATGAGAAGGCACTAACAGCAAAGGGCTTCTTTCCCACCCCTTTCGGGCACCGAATGTGGTCAAACTCCCCACCACAGCCTGGCTTTGCAGAGGGAGGCTCCACCGAATCCATGGGGGGGGGTGGCCTGGGCGGGGAAAGGAGAGGAAACAGGGAGGGCGCTAGCCCTGGCTGATCCGAGGACCCGCAGGTACGTGCCAGGTACTGTGCAAAGGGTGTCACTGCCAGGGGTGTTTAGCTGAAAGGGAGAGTGGACATGAAGAGTGGAAGAAATGTGAATCCTAAATGATTTATTTTTCCACTGAAGGATCTTAGCTGCTGAACTCTCACCATGAGGTTGTAAAACTGAAAAGCCACCAGAGTTCCAGGTCACAGGGTAGTGTCTATGCTAATGGCTCTGTCCTTATTTTTTTACAGATCCAGTTTCCATCAAAGGATCTCACTTGTCACCAAAATAAAAAAAAAAAAGAATCCTGTTTCTCTATTGTGCTTTACTCAGAGATGTAAAAGTTGGACTTGGCAAATGGGTAGGGAGGCACGTGCGGGGACCTTGGTGACTTTTTGAGCCACAGGTCAATCAGAGTGGGAGCCCGTCGTTCCTGCTTAGGGCCACAGACCCAAGGGGGAATAATTTTCTGTGCACACACCCACAGAACAAATGATTGGTTTTAGATTTTCCTGTTCTAAAAGAAGGAATTATAAAGCTTAATTCAATACCTAACATCAATCTGCACTTGTGTCCCGTGGCGATCCCAGTTAGTAGGAACAGGAAAAATGTGCTGGCTCCCTGCACCTTGGAGGACACATACCCCGTGCCCAGGAACACACTGTCTCTAGGAAATGGCTTCTTTTAGTGTCACCTGTGATGGAGGCAGCCTGCCCTGCAGCCTCCTGGTTAGTCCTGGTGATTTGGCTACACCCAGCCCGTGCCTGCTGTGTTCTACGTCTAGCTCCTGAGCAGCAGTGGTAGGTTTCAGTTCCAGGTGATCCCAGCAAACACCAGTAGGGGAGAGGGGTGTCCCCCAGGGAGGGAGGACAGTCAGTACTGCTGTAGTGGCCACTGAGGGTGACCAAAGCCCGATCCTGCTGAGGCCACCCTGAGAGATGGTAGAACTCACACCACATGTCAAAGTAATCCCTCCCGAGGGAGGGGGGAAGCTGGGGTGTTTATAGTCTGTCTGTCCTTGGAGGAGGGCTGCGGGGAGGGAGGAGGTTAATTCACAGGGCTTTTGTCCACCCCCCCCCCGGAAGCCCCTCACCTCCCACAAAGAAACGTAGGTGTGATGCTGGGCGTCACTGGTCCTGTAGCAGTGACTAGACTGAGCCTGTAAGGGGTCCACACACCCACACCCAGGTGACCGCTGTGCCTCTAAGAACTGGTTAGTCTGGGATAGCAGGACAGCCGGGGGGTGGCAGGGAGCTGGCATACCTACCACCACCTCCCAATCCCAGGGTTTCCTTTCCTGAACAGATGCTGGTGGGTTAGGAGGGGTACCCCGAGACTGACAGGAGCCCTCTCTGGGCATCTAGCCTCCTGAAGGAGAATGCTGCCTTCCAAGCTGTGGGGGGTCATGTCTTGGCCCTGTCCTGCAGGTCAGGATGAAGGGGTCTATAGACAACAGGCTGGAGGGGACCAAGGGCCTCATGGCTGCTGCTTCTGGGCAGTCTGGCTCCCCTGGAATGAAGACACTTACCTCCTTTCTCTGGCATATTGAAGTCTCCTGTTGTAAACATTGGAAACCTAATCTGAACTAAATTAAGCAAAATGAGAATGTATTGGCTCCTATAACAGTCAAGAGAGCATTCCGGTTCAGACGTGGCTTGCTCCAGGGTACAGGCCATGTCCCTAGGACCCCGTTGCTCTCTCTGATTTTGCAGAGTTGGTCCCCTTCTAGCTGCAGCAGCAACAGCCTCCCAGCTTTCTAAGTCACGTCTAGCAGCGAAGGTGAGCCAGCCTGAGTCCCAGCATCATGGCTCTATTAGGTCCCGTGTCGCTCCTAGACCCATGCGCTGACTGGCCAGGTGAGAGCTGCACTCCCTTTGGAACTTGAGGGTAAACTCCACAGCAAGCATGAGGGCTGACAGCAGGGAAGCGAATGGTTTCCAAACGGCCATGTGGGTAACTTGTTACCAAAAGAAAAGGGACTGGATGTTGGGCAGCTAAGAACAGCACACGCCCACTCCAGTTGGCTCTGGGCTGCAACCAGGACCCCGTGCTCGCCCTCTGCTCCCATCGCCCACCAGCACCAGCATGTCACCGGAATGAACGCCACGTGGCCGAGGGAGAGAACCCACAGCTGCCCTGAGCCGCAGACCCTGGCAGTGGTGACTTGGGCAGTGCTGCCCTCCCAGCCCCAGGGAAATGTGTGGGGTAGGGCTGGTTGTCACAGTGACTGGGGATGCTCTGGGCCATTATTGGTGAAGGCCAAGAACGCAACGCACAGGACAGTCCACACAATCAAGAATTATCCCACCCTGGTCGGGCACAGTGGCTCACACCTGTAATCCTAGCACTCTGGGAGGCTGAGGCGGGAGGATTGCTCGAGCTCAGGTGTTCGAGACCAGCCTGAGCAAGAGCGAGACCCTGTCTCTACTATAAATGGAAAGAAATTAGCCAAACAACTAAAAATAGAAAAAATTAGTCGGGCATGGTGGCGCATGTCTGTAGTCCCAGCTACTTGGGAGGCTGAGGCAGGAGGATCGCTTAAGCCCAGGAGTTTGAGGTTGCTGTGAGCTAGGCTGACGCCACGGCACTCTAGCCAGGGCAACAGAGTGAGACTCTGTCTCAAAAAAAAAAAGAAAAAGAATTATCGCACCCGAAATGCCGGTAGCACCCTCTGTGACAATACTGCCATTAGGGCTTGGCTGTGGACGCTCTCTTCCCCTGGCCTTGCCGTGAGGCCCATGTTACCTGTCATAGACCATAGTGATCACTCTCAAAGAGCGGAAACTGTGCGTGGTAAATGGTCACATGCCAGGGCACCCATGTGCATCCTGCCGTGCACGGTTCTCTTGCTGTGTCCGCTTCTCCCCTCTGTTGTTAGGTCCTGGAGGCAAGGTCCGCGTCTCACAAGTCCTTCCCAGCACATCACAGGCTCTCGTAAATTAACAGGCCTGTCGTCATCAGGGGCCACTGTGGGATAAGTCAAAATATGTGTTAGGCCACTGTATTCCCAGTGGTTTATGAATGTGATCAGTGGATGGGAAGATTTTAGTTACAGCTAATTTCAAGGTGCTCTTGAGAGGGAAGTTTAGAGCTAAAAAGAAGAGCGACCAGGTGTATTTCTGCACACAGTGCGATAACGAAGCCTGCTGTGGCTGCGAGTTTGGGGCCAGTTTAGCTGAGGCTGGGCCTGCGAGTCCAGCATCTTCACCCGGCTCGGCTCGGACCCTGCTGTGAACATGATCTCAACATGATAGGTTGTTTATTCTTGAGGAAGTCAGGTCTGTACCACTGCAGTGATCCATCTAAGGGTGGGAGAGGAACTCAAGAAGGAGATACAATGAGCAAAGGGCAGAACTAAGCCCAGGAAGGCCCATACTCCTGCAGCTGCCCACCTGGTCCCTCCAGCTCACTGTGCCAGTGACACAGGACCAGCTGAGCCTTTCAGATACACCTCTGGTCTCCATCCTTCCCACCTCCACTCTTGGAGGACAACCATCCTCCCAGTGGCTGCGAAGAGCCTAGCACCCAGGGCACCACTGCATTACAGGAGGAGTAACTGAGTGTCCAGGATCCAGCCAAACGGACTGCCATGCAAGCCAGTCCTAGACTCAGGAGAACACCTGCTGTGCAACCTCTCCTGCCCAGGCCCAGGCTCGGTGCCATGTTGGGGTTAAGCAGGGCAGGAAACCAGGCCCACAGCCACCAACAACCCACGAGAGGGAGGACAGCTCTTCATGTTCCTGTTACAGGCTCTGGCTTCACCAGGAAACTGGGGAAGACCCTCTGTCCCCAGGCAGCTCCTTCTGTGTAAATGCAGGGACAGCATATACATTATCACAGCTCACACAGCCAGTCACAGGAGGTCAGAGCAGGGATCTGAACTGGCAAAGTGCCCTTGCCAGTGTCCCAAGATGCATTCCTGCCAAAGCCAAGAGGAACCAAGCCGTGAACTGACAAAGGACCAGGACTGAGGAGCCAGGAGGTGCCTCCCTGCTGGAATGCGGAGCAGCGCCAGGTGCCAAGGAGGAAAATGTCCCGGGAAGAGGGCCGAGCTGGTCCCAGCCGCAGGGCTAAAGCAGGAGAGCCAGGCTCGGACTCCTCCATGAGGGGCTTGGAGGTTGAGAGTTAAAAAGAAGAGGTCTGTCCAAGTCTGGGGTGATTGATCTCAGTTAAAGGATCCACAAAAGAGGTGAGTGGAAAAGTCCACGCACCTTCCATTGGACTCGGGGTGAAGGGTCTGACTTGACCAGCTCCATGAAGAAGCTGGACCACTGGGACCATATTCTCTTTTAAACCTTCCCCCACTCCAACTTGCTCTGCTCTCCTCTTGCCGGCCGCCGCCAACTGTCTCGAGTGAACTGCCCTTATCATGTTCTGGGGAATCTGGTTATACCGACGACACTGGTGTTTGGATTGTAGTCTGCTGCAGGATGGCATCCAGGTTTAGTTGTTTTATCTAACGGTGCTCAATTCTGTGCGTATGGTAGCAGGTGCTTTCAATGCACTGATACACCAACTTCAAGGAGGTAACGTGCATGGAAGTTTCCCCAGGCTGCAGTTGTTAAAAGGGAGCTGGCTCCCGGCAGGCACCTAGTGTCACTATATATTTATTTGTCTTCCCACAGTTGGCACCCCTAGAAGCTCAGTCCTTTCCCTTTGTCTTGTCACTTCTCTACAAAATTATTGTCCGTTACTAAGATGCTATAGGAGCCCAAGTTCTAGACACCTCTTTGAGTTGCTCTTCACTGAGTGCTCCCACGTGTGTGTGTGTGTGTGATGCACACATTCATATATTTCCGTTTTTCCTTTATTAATCTGTCTTTTGCCAGCCTAATTGGCAGGGCACAGCCAATGAACAAAAGGTGGGTAGAGAAAAACATATTTTTGTCCTCCTTGCTATGGTCTGAATGTTTGTGTCTCCCTGAAATTCATACATTGAAACCTAATCTTCAATGTAATAGTATTAGGAAGTTGGGCATTTAGGAGGTAATTAGGTCACACGAGAACAGAGCCCACATGAATGGAATTAGTGCCCTTATGAAAGCGTCCCCAGAGAGTTTGACTGTCCCTTTCGCCATGTGAGGACGCAGCGAGAAGGCACCATCCGTGAACCAGAGAGCGAGCCCTCACCAGACACCAATCTGCTGGCTCCTTGATCTCGTACTTCCAAGAGTCCAGAGCTATGAGCAATAAATGTCTGATGTTTATAATC
>CAUYRT010021435.1:0-10564 GCA_963574885.1 Lepilemur ruficaudatus | reverse complement strand
CTTTTCTTTTCTTTTTTTAAAATTGAGACAGAGCCTCATTCTGTTGCCCAGGCTAGAGTGCTGTGGCATCAGCCTAGCTCACAGCAACCTCAAACTCCTGGGCTCAAGCGATCCTCCTGCCTCAGCCTCCCGAGTAGCTGGGACTACAGCCATACACCACCATGCCCGGCTAATATTTTCTATTTTTAGTACAGACAGGGTCTCACTGTTGCTTAGGCTGCTCTTGAACTCCCAAGCTCAGGCTGGTCTCTAACTCCTAAGCTCAAGCGATCCTCCTGCCTCAGCCTCCTGAGTAGCTGGGACTACAGGCATGTGCCACCATGCCTGGCTAATATTTTCTATTTTTAGTACAGACAGGGTCTCACTGTTGCTTAGGCTGGTCTTGAACTCCCAAGCTCAGGCTGGTCTCTAACTCCTAAGCTCAAGCGATCCTCCTGCCTCGGCCTCCCAGAGCGCCAGGAGTATCGGCGTGAGCCACCACGCCTGGCCTGAAAAGACCCTTTTCAATACCATACTAAATGAAGAAGACAAGGGAGAAATTTGTTCAAATTCGAAGAAAAATTATTTTCAGGCTACTGTCTATTAAAACTAGCACTGAACTCAGAAGGCAAAACAAAGATATTTTCAGTCACGCAAAGGCCCCCAAATGGTGCAAACCAGACGTTACACTAGAAAGAATTATTCAAGAGAACTCAGAAAACAGGTGGGGAAGGACAGTAAAAAATTGAACGTTGGATATTATAGTGAAGTCTAAACACATGAAGATATCATTTAAAAATAATTAATAACAATTCTGAGCCGAAGTTCACACACTAACAGGAGAAGCAACAGGAGGCAAGTGGCAGGAAAATAAACGTTGTGGTAAAATTCTCATCTTGGTGGGGGAATTGGGGACAGCCGTGGATGCGCACTGATTTTAAAAATTACATCTGAAAAGCGTAATTTTTTAAAAAATGAATTTTAATTACTAGAAAGAAGACGTGTAACTTTGAAGATTTTGAGGGAAAAATAAAACAGAAACAGGGGGATGGGTAAGAACTGGGAAAAAGGAGCCACAACAATCCGACCACAACAAAAAAGTGGGGAAATAACAAGGTGATGAAAGGAAGCCCCAAAATATCTGCAATCGATACCTGTGAATCAGCAAAATTCCTTCATCAATAAAAACTTTAAAACTGGAGTTAAAAACCAAACTTGTGATGAGTATGATACACATACATGCTCATGTTTTTTTTTTTATTTCATTTCATTATTTTTTTCTTTCCTGCTCCTCCCTCATGTTTTTTAAATAATTAATATCTTTACAAATTGGTGTACATTTCTAAAGATATTAATACAGTAAAAGGTCTGTAAATTAAGGGGGAAAAAAACCATAAATGAGACAAATACCAATGATAACAAGACAGGATAACAATGTTTGTGGCAGAGAAAATGGAAATGGTTCTCTCAGGCTTTCAGTGAGAAAAAGACAGATGTGTTGGCTGCATGATATTGAGCTAACCATGCTATTAAGAGTATAATGCTCCAGAAACTGAAACGTGGGGGAGAAAAAAAAAAAAAGACAAGTGAATATAAGAGACATATAAAGACCTAGTATTTTCATAATCGTAACACACCTCACTCAGAAATTATTCATTATTGGACATCGTTTGGCTTGCCTCAGTTGTACATCGTTAGCTTAGTTTTTCGTTGTTGAACCTTCTTACCATAGTCATCCTTTTTTTGTAACAAAGTGAATGTAAACCCAATTTATTTTCGAGTAAAAGTTCTTTCATAACCAATTCTTGAGAGCAACACGTATCTAAAGCATGTTTATTATACAGAAATAAACCACATACTCCGTGAGAAAACTGAGGCCAAGAGAGGCGAAGTCGTTTGCCGCAGATCATGGACCAGAAAAGCGTTAAGATGAGGCTTGAACTCCAGGCAGTTTGATCCCTGACAGCGTGTTTCAAACGTGACTTCCTTGAAAATGAACGTTCTTGGCAAAGATTCACGGAGCAAGAACATGTAAGGTCACCCAGAGAATCTCAATAAAATATAAAAGCAAACTGGCACAGGTTCTCTCTCCGCGAAGGAATAAAATGGAAATTTGGAAAAAAATGTATCCTCAAGATTTCATACACGCACACACATCCAGCACGCCACCTCACTCACCCCCACGCTTTTGTGTCCTCAAAATAACTTGGGTTAAAACAAGAATGCAAACTGAAATTAAAATCCATTTGGAGATAAGTGAAAATTAGTGGCTAAGCTATTATTTCATGCCAAACCTTGCCAATGTGGTTCTTCAGGCAAAATGTATAACCTGAAATAGGAAAAAAAATGAAAGAGAGAGTATACGAAAATAAATTATCTAAGTGCTCTTAAGAATCTACAAGCAGCACATTAATATAAAAGAAAATAAAGAATGCAAATAAAAGTAAAAATTAAAGAATTTTTAAAAAGCAAACAAAACACAAAACTTGATAGGTAAAAGATCAAAGCTTGTTCTTTAAATTTTCAAGAAAATAGATGAACTTTTAGCATATTGATGAGATAGTTATTGATTGATAGATAACATAGAATAATCCCCCCAAAAGAAAAAGATGTTCACAGTTAAAAATAAGATAATTTTTTCAAATGTGGAGGATACAGTGCACAATTTTATACAAAGAAACTGAGAAGTTAGCTAAAATATATGATTCTCTAAAAAAACCACACCTTAACCAAAATAAATCAAAGAGACATAGAAAATCCAAAGGTGCCATTACCATTGATATAGAAAAAGTTACTGAAAATTTATACCCAGATAAGCAGAAGGACAAAACGTTTTACATGTTTAAAACAACATTTTCAGAAAAAGACATTCTTTTTTTAGTTACGTAGATTTTCCTTGATGTTGGAAAGAAAATACAAGAACAATGGAACACGACTTAACCTTTTCAGATAACAACATATGATAATAAAGAAATAGAAATTCAAACAACGTGGCATTAACTCTGAGAGTAACAAATAGATTAATGAAACGAAACAGGCTCAGATAGCTCAGAACTAGACTCAGGTGTAAATGGGAATCTGGCCTATGAAATACATGATAAATCAGTCAGCAAAAAAGTTGACTTTTCATAAAAAGTATCGGCAGATTAGCATATCTCATCAGGAAATAATGTGATTTATGTAAATACCTCATGCCATTTACAAAAAAGTTCTCAGCTGGGTTTAAAAAGAAAACATAAAATCATTATCAAAGATTTTGGGGATAATAAAATGTGCATTTCCATAGTACTTTCATCAGGAGTCTTTTAAAGGCAAGACATAAACCTTGAAGCCATAAAAATAATATTAATACCTGATTACACATTTGACAATAAAATATTAAGAAAAATCTCATATTAGCAAAAACATGTGAAACAAAGTTACAAACACTTGACAGAAAAATATTTTAAAATACATAACAATGAATTAATCCACAGAATATATAAAGCGTTTCCATAGTTCAAGCAAAAAATCAATTGGAAACATTTGGAAAAATATCATGAGGCAATTGAAAGAAAAAATGAAATACCAACATAACTGTTTTAAAGAGTTAATAAACCTGATTAAAATGAAGGAAAGGCAAATTAAAACAAAAAAGTATTATTTTTCGCCCATCACTGACAGAAATTAGAAAGAAAAAAATATACAATGTTGAGGGATGGTGGGGATAATTGAAATAGCATTAATTTCTGGAAGTTAATCTGATAGTAACAATGCAAATTTAAAATGCAGATATATACAGTAAGCAACTCCATTCCTGGGAACTCTTACACAGTATGCCCACATTCATGCAAAATTAAGCATGTGAAATCTATTCACTTCATTGATATTTTATAGGGCAAAAGACAGACCGGTGTAATGCCCATCAATAGGGAACTCTTAAATATAGTAAGGTACATTTATACTATGGTGTAGCATACAGAAGTTCCAACTTACAACATAGATTCATACACTATTATTAGATAATACTAAGGAATAAAAGAAGATGCAAATCGGAAAGTAAAACTATTAAAAATGACGTATCAACAAATGTACCAAAAACCTATGTAAATGCATTGGGAAAATACGTTTGAAAAAGAGAACACTAAAGAGTTGTATGTTCACCTCTAGAGAAAGATGTGACATTAGGGCCGGTCGCAGGACAGTAAATGATGGATGACTTTCACTTTTCCCTTTACATATTTCTGTATTGATTTTTATGTTTCTATCTAGGCAAAACCTAATGCCAGCACAGGTATCATGACCTGTAATAGTGCTGGTATCTTTGCAAGTAGTTACCATGTCTTGCAGTTAGGAAAACAAGACCCAAAGACATTAATGTATTTTTTCTAACTTATATCTGGAGTAGTGGAACACAGACGTGCTTTAATCCCAGGGTTCTGGGCTGCCCACTCCCTCCTCTTTGCACCATTATTCTTTCTGTTGTTACGATAATGGGCTTCGTCACATAAATATCAAATATCGGTGTATGTGATTGATTTTTTTTTCACAAAATAAAGGGAGACCTGGCTACACAGGTGCTCTTATCGTTTTAGAAAAGCAAAATTTCACTGACAATGTGTCTTAATGCCTCAGAAGGGTCTTGAAAAGTTGTTTCAATTACGTTTAAGTGAAACCACTTTGTTCAAATTACAGGTGAGAGATGAAATAAAAAGATATCATGTGGCAGAGAGGAAGAAAATAGCAAGTTCTATTTCTTCACACACCCCACACCTTCTACTGACTCAGAGCATGTTTGTTTCTACATACGGTGGTATTAGTGGAGCTCTCAGCACAGTGTTTAAAGCCTATTTTGGTCCTACCTCTTTTGGAATTTATGTCTCAGAAGGCCATCTCTTTTCTTTTGTCTCTGATAACTTACCATCTGTTTATTTGCTAAAATAGGATACAAAAGAGTGAATGTTGACTTTTGCTGTCAATGGATAATACAAGATTGCGCCTATACAAATAATGTAAATGCATTTAATTAAGTTAGACTTCGTGGGTTGCTAAATAATTGCTTGACCGAAATAACTAGGGAATCTTAGGAAACAGTTTGGTCTTTTCTTTGAAAACAATTACAGTGGTTTCTGTGTATTGATATAAGCCCCTAAGGAAAGGTAAACAATGTTTTCAATTTCAAGAAATGTGAATTCGGCATCTTTCAGCAAAACTCCTGATTATGTGCTTAAGACATTTCTTAAAAGAGATGAAAAATAAATTGCAAGATTCTATGATTTGCAAAGCAAACTGCCTAGAAAATCACATTTTTGTATAAATAATGTACCGTTGTTTAATTGTTTTAATTATAAAATTTTTAAATTTTAAAAAAAGCATTATAAACCTGAGCTATGTTCACACATAGTAGGATGAATTAGAATACTGAAAACTCAACTTACAAAGCTCAAGTGTTAAGTTATTTAAAGAATACAATGCTCTCTGCTAAACAAGTTTACTACAATAAACCTCAGTCTTTCAAGAAAGGTTACATTGTTACCTTAAGGTGTTAGCTTGTAACATTGCTCTTGTTTTACTTTAGGACAAAGACATAGATACAATTATCTGCACATGGAATTTTCCTTTAACCAGCTCTTCATAGTGAAACATAATTGTTACATGTTTAGCTTATAGATACAGTTTCAGAAATCTCACTGACTTAGAGCTGGAGAGGATAAAACGCCATCAGAATTTGCTCTGGGAGAAGAAGGTTTTGCTTAGTTCATAAGCTGGAAAATTGCCCATGACCCTATTAATTTTATTAATATGGACACGTAATGAATAGAGCCAGTTGAACGTATTTATTTTTCTGGAAGTGTCCTAATTTAAAACATACATTCTTAACATGAAATCAAAAGCAACACCAAGACCTTCCTTCTGATTCTCTGCCTTCGCAATTCCCCAGGCACGCTGCTCTGTTCTTCTGACAACAGGGCTGAGAAGCTTCCGGAGTTTGGCTGAAAGCATGTTTCTTGTAACTCAATGTGACGTGCTACTAACACAAAAGCCCCTCCTAATTGTTCGAAAAAAATAAAAACAGGAATATAACATGCAAAACAAAACGAAAGCAAGCGGGGGAGGCAGCGCCTTGCCCTGTCCCGAACACTGGTGGCCGTTAGACTGACCTGCCACATCCTCTCCATACAACTTTCTGACTCCAACCCTCTGGACCCTGGATGTTGTCTCCTTGTCAGCCTCCTTCATACGTGTCTCTAGTCTCCCATGCCACATGCCCTTCTCCCCGTCCTTCCTAAATCATGAGCCACCTGGGGCACAGGCAGTCTTATTCCAGTGTGAGTCCAGACCAAGTACGTTCACGAAACCTTTACTAGAATGACTAGAAATAATTTCCCCAAATGAATTTAAAGAAAAATGTTATTTTTACATAGGCCATCATAAAATATTTTTTTTCTTTCTCAGAACTAGTTTCTGATTTATAAAATTGTTTAAGATTGTCTTGGCACTTTACCTTTTCACCTCCAGGACCTCATAGCATATGAATTACCAGTTCAACTACCAGAACTTACATATTTCTGCTTTGTAGGTATGATGTGGTAGAAAGGTCATAAATTCTGACAGTAAAGAGTACTAAATTCCAAAACTAACTCCTCAAACTGGACAAACTACTGTACATTTTGATCATGTTTCATGAGCTATAAATAAGAGGTAACACCTGCAGCTCTGATTGCCGTGATGGGAACATCCAGTTCGAACATCTAGCACCCAAACAACACATCCTCTATTCCTCATTCAGGTTCTAGGAACAATAAATTTTAACTCTAAATTTTCCCATTTCAACCTCTTTGTTTCATGTAATATTATTAAAAGTTTTCATAGAGTATGTTTAATCATCAGATAGCATATCAACCTTTTAAAAACATACCTATGTACATAAGATTACTGCTAGTCAACAATACGAACATGAAGAATACCAAAACAAACAAACTGATTTTAAAAAAAATGGGCAAACGACCTGAACAGACACGTCAACAAAAAAGTTCTACTGATAGCAAAAAGACCTATGGCTAGATTACCCACATCACATGTTATTAGGGAAATGCAACTCCAAAAAAAAAGTTATGCCACACATCTACAAGAATGGCCAAAATCCAACACACTAACAAGACCAAATGATGGCAAGGATACATACAGAGCAACAGGAACTCCTTATTTATTGCTGATGTGGATAAAAAGTGGCAAAACTGTATGTCAGTTTCTTACAAAATTAACACATTCTTATCATGCAGTCCAACAACTGCACTCCTAGGTATTGACCTACAAGTACCAAGCTCCACATTGAATGATTGTGGCCAAGAAGACGGAGATCCATCTGTCCTTGGGTGGTGTCATAAATAAAAAGATGATAGGAAGAAAACCATAATAGCTTATAAATAAAAGTCAGTAAGTAGTAAATTCGATACACAGAACTGTTTAAAATTAATCTCCAAATAAGGAGGATGATTTTTATTTTACGAGAAGCTACTTGATCTTTGTATTATACTTTATTTTTTAAAAATTGTCATAAAATTATATAATGTGGAGTAATTTTGTTGCGTATATGAATTAAGAGAAAGCTAACCTCCTAAAAATAATGTGTCCATTGCCTTTTTTTTAATCCTTTCCTACAGTTCAGTGAATAGCTTCTTATTCTTAACTTTTATTACTTGAACGAATTTACATCTGAGAAAGAAAAATAAAGCACTCCCATAAAACTGAGAAACGAATCCACGTGTAAACTGGTGTAGTCAGCATACAGGAAAGAGGCCACAATCATTGTCTTAGAAGTTAGCACAGGAAGAAACCACACAAATATAACCACACTTGAAATGCAAGACGTTTCATTGTACTGTCGTTAAAGAACCAGTTTTGCACTGGGTTGCTAAGTTCAAAAAAAAAAAAAAATGGGATGACATATGAAGAAGTAGCTTGTACAGTTAGAACTGAGGAAGCATCAAAATGTTCCTGATTTGTTTAAATGGTTACATATTGCTTAGTTAAAAGAAACTTAATCCCATAAACTAAGCATGAAAATTATCAAACGGTTCTTGGTCTGCATGAAATAAATATCTTTACGAAAATGAAACACTTGTATTTCTTTGACAACCGCTTTTGTATCACATAGATGTATGGGTTTTTGCACAATCATTTTTTTATAGGTTCTAAGTGGATTGTGTTGTCCAGGAACACAACTCTCTTTTAAAGAAGCAATGGTGGCAACATATGAATTATCTTGTCATGGAGGGTAAAATTATATCATAGTAGCAGAAGACTGGGAGATTGAGTTCTAAAATTGGCCTGCATATGTAGGTAAATTCATGCTATTACCAGCAGGGGAATATATCCAGCAGCCATTTGGATTCCTTACTTCTACCATTCTTCAAATCAAGCTGAATTTAATGTATTTTTTTTTTATAATCATCCTATGTGCTACTTTTCTAAGGGATCTGAATGGATAGTTATTTTTTTTATGCTACTGAAAATTTAACTTTCTACTCTACATTATAATGACAAAAATCTTATTCAGAAGAAAACATGAAAAATAGCATCTCCGGTTAATGAAATCAATTATTTAAATTGTTGGAAAAATTTACTGCAATCGTGTCTTACTGCAAACAACCGAAGCTGCAACACACCACCTTGGAATCCTGGGGACAAGGTTTATGCCTTTGCTTGGGCTGGACAGCAGATGGCGCTAGACAAATGCCAAAGCGTCATCTCCCGGCGTTGCTCAAGTGCCACGCGTTGCGTTGCATCAAAGGAGATGCAAAATGGCTTTGCACTCTGATTCCTACTTAGGGTAAAACCCATGTTTAACACTGCATTCTGGAGAAATAATGGCTTTGGTAAAGCAAAACAGGTCACTTGTCAATTCCAACATATTAAATCACTGTCACATATTACAAGGCCAAATCATAGTTCCCCGGTGAGAGTCAACGAGCCGGTGCATTGTCAGGTGACTTGAGCGTGACATTTGTTCATTTACACGTCTAATGCTTATCTTAATTCTGAGTTTTTAAAGCACTACCATATAGAGAAAAAAAAAACCCCACAAGAATTCTTCAAGATCGGTAGGCAGAGCACGTGTCATCAGACGGCGAGGGAAGTAGAGTATCAGTACTTGCTCTGAATTCTAAAGACCAGAGATTTTTTTAGGGGAAAAAAAAAAAAGAAAGAAAGAGAAATAGGAGGATAGAGGGAGGGTGGGGGGGGTGAAGAAACTGGGAATGGAAGGAAGGAAATAAAGGAGAAAAAGAAGAAAGAGGAAAGAAAAAAGTGAAAGAAGAGAACATATTTTGTAAAAATATTTACCTATTAAAATGCACCATAAATTATACGGGCTCTAACTTTCAGTATGCTTATTGAATATGCCAATAATACTCTACATGTACAATATAGTAGACACAGTATACTGTAAATATTATAATATAGTATTACATATACGAACCAAATAGTCATATATATATATATATAAACACAACGCACACACATACATATGTTACATAGATCAAGGAATTAAGACTGCAGATGTAATTCAAAAATAAGTAAGGTCAATGTGAGCTTCTCCACATGGTGAGACGAGCCATTGGCAGGGAACATTTTCTATCGCTCCCTCCTTTTCTTGTTAATAAATGACGAAAATCAGAGTAAACCAGTTGATAAGCAAAAGTCAAACAACAAGTTAGATTACAGAAAGCAATCTCGGGCAGTAGACTACATTCTTTCATCAAAACCATGGCCAATTAAAACTGTGGCTGTCTTAATGCTGCAAATCACAAACGTCCGTGGTCTGTCATTGTTTGTAAGTTCAAGGCTGTTTGGAAAATGATAAAGATTTCCATCAGTAACTGAGTTGTGGAAAACGGGAGACAAAGGCCTCATGCAGTGCACACCTATATTAGAGTTGAAAAACAAAGATTATATATATCGCTCATATATATATAACTTACATATATATCGATCTTTCATATATACATATGGATGGATGGAAAGATGGACGGACGAATGAATGAGGTCACCGTTTGCTTAATAAGAGGTTTTAGCCTTGAGAAAAGTCGAATTGTTTCTTGTCAGCACAACTTTGAGGTATAACATGTTCTCAGGTGCTGCTGAGATAGTACCTAAAAGTTCAACCATTTCCAGCCCCACTAAGGACATCCTCAAGAAGTAAAACTCTTGTTCTCAAAATTTTTCTTAAGAAGAAAAAATTCTATGAAGTCAGTTCTAGAGTTTTTTTTTTAATTTCCCGCTGAACGTCCTGTGATCTGTCCTTCCTCATCAGACCACAGACACATTCGCCACTGTTTGGAACAGATTACAAATGCAGATGAAGAAAGGTATTTTTGGATTAGTTGCAGTGAATTTCAAACCTATACAAAATACCCACCACTCATTTCATTTTTTTTTTTTGAGACAGAGTCTCACTCTGCCTGGGCTAGAGTGCCGTGGCATCAGCCTAGCTCACAGCAACCTCAAACTCCTGGGCTCAGGCAATCCTCCTGCCTCAGCCTCCTGAGTAGCTGGGACTACAGGCATGCGCCACCATGCCCGGCTAATTTTTTATACATATTTT